>OY986053.1:33398669-33628050 GCA_963920205.1 Stenodema calcarata | reverse complement strand
AATTTTCACTAGGTACTTGATAAAATTGTTAATAATTAGTGATAATTGATAATAATAATTAATCTAACATTTAGGATCTAGACATTTAGACCTAGTGATCTAGACAGAAGGGTGATCTGTACAAAGAAGATAATGAACCGTTGTGTCAAGAATTTGCAGAGTTTCTTCGTTTCAATTTGAAATAAAAACGTTGAAATCATTTTCTCGTTTGAACGACGTCCTCCTTCGATTCTCACCACTTCACAGTCTGAACGGGTTTGAAGAAAACGAACATTTGGACGATGGTGGATACTATAGTCCTTTTCCTCCAACTGTTGGAACGCTAGTAGTATCGAACGCTCCACACGACTTCATGTCACCTATTTACAGACTTGGAGTCCTTGTAGTATCCATAGGTGGTATGGTCCATACCGTATGGATACTATAAATAGGTGACATGAAGTCTTGTGAAGAGTTGGATACTACCTACATAGACCTAATTGACAACGGTAGTAAGTTACTAGTAGTAACTTACTACTAGTAACGATTACCTTGGCCTTCCTCCTCTAACAAAGTCACCTCACAATTCAACAGAAATTAAGACAATTTTCGAATAGTAAATTGGACAAGACGTCAGTGACTGCTACAACGACCTCGGAAACGATGAACAAAACGACGAGGTGGAGTCAATCAAACTGTACAATACTCAAAATAAGTTAACGATCTTCAGTTTGAATTTGGAAAAACTCTATTTCGAAATAGAACGACGATTTTGGCAGAACGAAATAAGTTTTAATCGTTTTATGTGACGAGACGTTCGTTGATTCCCCGTCCAACATAAAGTGGAAGACTATAACCTACTTGTTACCCCCCCTCAATATTGTTAACCTGCCTGTTGACAACAGGCTGTTGTGAGAGAGTGTTGTTGGGTAGCGTGTTGTTGGGTGCTATTCGTACGTGTGTATTTAAACAGCCAAATTTATATCAAATTATCATCAACATCAGTCGAGTGGTCAGTCTCACAGGTTCACAGTGAAATTTCCATAAGTTTTTGTCGGTTTTGTTGACTGTTAGCGGTCCGTCGACGTTGCTACAGGTGCAGTGTTCCTGATGGCTGAAGGCGCGGATTCATCAAACGCACGAGTTTCCTCTGTCAGTTCACTCGGAGGTACGAGAGATTTTCAATAGGAAAACGACAGTATTTTCAAAAACAAATCGTCTACTTCCACTGAAATATCACGTAACTGTTAGACCGGTTCTCAGTGACTAAACCGCCGTCAGTAACAAAACAACACTCACATGTCAGTGGAAATAGACGATTTCTTCAAATACTCTTGTTTTCCTTAACGTTTCCACGAGTTCCTTCGCCTCATGATTTAGTTCGTAAAACTGTAGTATAACGACCTCAACCCCGATTTGTTTCTGAATCACAATTTCGACTTCTGCGTCGATGACATCCGAAAATGGACGAAAATCAATCAGTTTCGAGTTGTTCGTACGTGAAAATGTAAAAAACTTGAATTCAGAAGGCGAATAAGCTGTAGGATGAGTCCACGAGGGGGTTGTAGTCGAATCTAGTGTCAGGGAAATCGTCCAAATTCGATGTTGATTGTAAGAGAAACCTTCACCGTCAAGTCGTTATAACCTTACAGTTTGGACGTGTGTGAGAAATAACGAGTTCAACTGCGAACAATTGTATGGAACAATTTACATGCCTTTAATTACCATTTACATGATTAAAATCTATGAAAAGTACTGAGAACCGCGTATATGGATTTACCCTCAAAATCCACTAATGACTGTTACTGGTTACCTGCCATTTTGTAAAGAACCGCTAGGCCTACAAGTACTTTTTTGGTCTCAAATGAAATCTAATTAAATTTACTACTACTTCATTTCGCATAATATTTGACGAGGGGTGAATATTTTAGAAGATATTCCACAAACAATGTCACCTTTTTTCAGAATTTCTCACTTTTGGGAAAAAATGGCCTTTTCTTGAAAGGATGTATCTGGAGAAAGAAGAACCGTAGAAAGGTCGCTCTGGTACCAAATTGTTGCAAATTTAGTCTTCTTTTAAAGTCAATAGGGTGACCATACCCGTCAGACCAATTCTTCATGGAGATATGGAGCAAAACCCGAAAAAGTGCGAAAATCTCGTACCGGCCATTTCCCGAGGTTATTACTACTGTTTGAGGTCCGAACAACGTATCAAAAACAACAATCAGAACGACCGGTTTTCTTGCAAGCACGGATGTACATCTTGACTGGACTAAAAACAACGTTTATAATGTGAAAAATATTCAAAACGTCAGGTGATTTCACAGTTGAAAACAGAGAAACCCTCTCGATATCACAGTGTATAAGTGGAGTTTCACTTCCTCGACAGACTTCAATATTCACGAGAAACAAGGGCATATTTGGGCTGATGGCAGTTACTAAATGTCGTTTCTTTTTCGCTTTCACGTGTTCATGTCGCCGTTTAATTTTTTGGTTTATTATGTTCAATAATGAACCATTGGAATCGACCAAACAAAAAAAACTCTGCAAATTCTTGACACAACGGTTTATTATCTTCTTTGTACAGATCACCCTTCTGTCTCGATTACTGAATGATAGATTAATTGTTATTATGAATTATCATTAATTATTAATAATTATTATCAAGTTGTGTAAATTATTAATATTTATTGTTGGTTATTAATCATTTGTACGCTTCATTATTTACCATTATTATTAAATATTATTCATTGCCTCACGATTCACTCTCATGTTGACGATTTTCGATCTGCTCCAACTTTGAGCCGTCATTGTGAACGAACGGCTGGTCGTACAAAGCTGTGGGTGGTCTTAGAAAATTCTAAGAAATAAACTCTATCTAAATATGAAATAAAAAACATACTGTTTGATGAGAATTTGTCGAGTTTTGAAATTTTCACAACGGTCCTGTCTTGTTATAGAAGATGCAGCGCGTATTGACCCCCTGAATCCTGAACTTGATATCATCGACATCAAAGTGGAACATGATTTTGAAGAAGAACCAGCTATCAAGTGTGAACCTTCTCCTGCTGATGGTAAGAACCGTTTTTTGAAATCATCAAAATCGAATATGAATGACATTGGCGACCCAATAACAGTCCTGTCTTGTTATAGAAGATGCAGCGCCTATTGACCCCCTGAATCCTGAACTGGATCTCATGGAAGTCAAGGAGGAGGAACATGATTTTGAAGAAGAACCAGCTATCAAGTGTGAACCTTCTCCTGCTGATGGTAAGAACCGTTTTTTGAAATCATCAAAATCGAATATGAATGACATTGGCGACCCAATAACAGTCCTGTCTTGTTATAGAAGATGCAGCGCCTATTGACCCCCTGAATCCTGAACTGGATCTCATGGAAGTCAAAGAGGAGGAACATGATTTTGAAGAAGAACCAGCTATTAAGAGTGAACCTCCTTCTTCCAATGGTAAGAACTGTTTTTGGTTACTGTTTTGGTACATTCTGAACTCCCCGCCTGCTATAGGTCCGCCACAGATACTTTGGATCCCTTTGGCACATTCTTCTGGAGAACGTAGAACTAATAATTATTATCTCTCATCGTCAAGCAGATTCCAATGCTTACGATAATTTTTCTGGAATTTCTCCCCTCAAAAGTGACATTTTTTATTCAAAACAACACAAGACGCCACTTCGTTCACAGAGCAGCCACTACACAAACATCAAATTTCTCACTGCTCCAATTTCCTTGTGAAGGTCGACTCGATCTTCACAGTTCACGGATCTGCAACCCTCCAGAAATCCAAATTCAAAACTTTTTTTCTGTTTTGGCAGGAGAGAAACCATACTCATGCAAGGTATGCGACTACAAGACTGCTAAGTCCAGTCATCTTTCAAGGCACATGAGAACCCACACAGGTACCTTCAGGTTAAGTTACTATAACTATAGTTCCATATATTTACTCTAGTGCCACTGACTGCTTGTAATTTGCATCATTGATGAAGTAACCATCCTTTCTTTCTTCTAAGTGAATAGGGGATTTTTTCCTTCATAAAAATGGATGAGATTTACATAATCTTGAAGTGTACTTTTATGGAATCTTCCTATCTTCATCGATTCCTTGACTATTGCAAACTGGAAGGCCAAAAAATCTAAATTGAAAACTGTAATAATTATTTTAAATGTAAAATTGTTTTCTTTTGCAGGAGAAAAACCATACCGATGCAAGCTATGCGACTTCGAGGCTACTAACCCCTCAAATGTTACAGTGCACATGAGAATCCACACAGGTACCTGAGGGTTAGGTACTAAAACTATTTTTATATATATTTAGTCAAGTGTCACTGGCTTGTAATTTGCATCATTGATGAAGTAAGCATCCTTTCATTCTTCTAAGTGAATAAGTGATTATGGTTTATTATGTTCAATAATGAACCATTGGAATGGACTAAAGAAAAAAAATCTGAACAATGGATTTTTTGTTTAAATTCAATTTATGTATCATGAAATATAAATCAACATATTTTGAAAGGGGGTTAGGTACTTCAAAATATGTTGGTTTATATTTCAAGAAACATAGATTCAGAAAATTGAATTAAAACCAAAATCCTTAGGTCAGCCTTACTTGGCACTTTACCCAGTTTGTGTTTTGCTAATATTACAAAATTTGGTTTAACGTTTTTTTAAATAATGTGGATGAGATTTACCTCATCTCAAAGGATACGTTGATTTGAAAAAACTCTCCAAATTCTTGACACTACAGTTTATTATCTTGTAGAATATTAAACCCCCCCACCGCTATCAGAAATCCAAATTCAAAACATTTTTTTTTTTTTTAGGAGAAAAACCATACTCCTGCAAGCTATGTGACTACAAGACTGCTCAGGCTGGAACTCTTTCAAACCACATGAAAACCCACACAGGTACCTGCAGGTTTACTTACTAAAACTATAATTTTCTGTATTGTTCATTATCTCCTTTGGTTGAAAAACCTTTGTCTGTTTGGAGGGTTGTAGGAGGCGGTAAGAAAAGAAGAAGTTTTTCCGAGCTTTCGGCTTTAATAAGCCATAACTACAAACATTCAAACAACACCTCTATAACCTCCACGTACGGCTATCCGTATCTACTGAGAAACAAAATAACCTGACATGTAGTTTATTCTGAACGAAAGAGACCGAGTTGAGGAAACAATACCTACCTACGTAAGTCAACAACTGTACCTACCATTAAATTAATTAGAATAATTCTATTCTTGTAAGTTGTATTATTGTATGTTGATGATTCCGACAACGGTCAAACCTATAGCAGATGTCAATATATGTTGCAGCCCTGAAGATGGCTTATTAAAGCCGAAAGCTCGGAAAAACTTCTTCTTTTCTTACCGCCTCCTACAACCCTCCAAACAGACAAAGGTAAAACTATAATTCCATATATTTACTCTAGTGCCACTGAGTGCTTGTAATTTGCATCATTGATGAAGTAACCATCCTTTCATTCTTCTAAATGAATTTGGATGATATAAGTTATAGTACCCGACCTACCATTACTGCTGACGCAGCCATGAACACTATAAAACCAACGTGAGCAGGCCCCGAGCCTTGAGTTCTCGGCCTGCTACTGTAACCGACCGACCCTGTGTGTGTTCCGCGTAATTTGTTCCAAGTGTTCCAATAACTTTATTGTCACAATTTAAAGTCTGTGTAATTCCGTGAATAAAGTTCGTTTCGCCTAAATTCATTTCAACCTTTTTTAAAAAGCCGACTCCTAAAGAACCTACCCTAACTGGCGCAAGTCTTGGAAGGACATATTTGAAGACCCAGTTTCGACTCGCAAATTATCCGCGTAGTGTTTTCGCGATAATCGTCGAACTCTTCAAGTGTCCGGAGTGCTTTCGAAAAGGATTGAGTGTAGTTGGAATCAGCAAATCAACACGCCCGACTTCGCTGACCACCAGGACGAAGGACTACCGAACACGGAACACAGGAACGAACGCAAGAACAACAACCGGAACCACCAGGTATACTATCGAACAGTAGTAAGCCAGACTCCTAGGGTACCTGTAAGCAGCTAGACTTATATAGGTTCCCTAGCCCGATCACGCCCAGATCGGTTTTCAAAGTCTTCATTTCCGTCTGCCCTGACCCTTGAAGCCAAGCACGCCCCGCTTGTAGAAATAAGTATCAAGAAAAAGAAAAGTAACGAGTAACAAGGAAAAGTAACAAGGAAAGTAACAAGGAAAAGGAAACTAAAATAAACTAAAATAAATAAATAAAATAAATAAACTTTTATTTCAACGTGCGAAGGATCGCAACAAGAATAATACTTTTGAATTGAAATCGTCAACGTGCGAAGGATTTCATCATATCTCGAGCGAAGCTCACCTTAGCAAAAAGAAAACCTCCCACGCAGTCCATCTCCGCCACTCATCTACATCATCACTCTTATCACTCTTCAGCTGACTCCCAGCCTTTTAAACTCGACCTTCGACGTCATCTTCAATTAAACCTTCTTCATTTAAATTTAAGCCATATTATTCTGTCTAAATTGTTAGTACGTAAGGAACTTTATTCACTTTATATTTTTCAGGAACCTAATTACCTATTTTTGCCTAACCTAATTACTTCAATTTAAAAATTTTCTTTTAACTGTACAGGGTTGTCCAAAATTCCGAAATCAATTAAATTACCCCGTTCGAGGCCCGATCCATACATAGATTGGTTTAACTCTATTCGTAGGCCCGAACAATCACCAACAATGGAAGGTCTTGCTGACATTTCTGCCCAAGGGACCTCTGACCAAACTCCCATCCAGAGAAAACCTACAATTCCATCCCCTTTCCCTGAAATTCCCCCACTAAAGGAATCTCATTTCGCTCTCCTCCCAGAATTTAACGCTCGAGACCCCCTTGTATTAACAAGATTCATCTCCGTCAGTGATAAACTGTTTGATCACTTTTTCGACAAAACGGGTCGGAATACCTTCCAAAATGACCTGTTGTTCGAAGGGGTACTTTCGAGAATTAAGGGTGATGCTGCAAGACGAGTTTTCGCAGCAGATCCTAAAAATTGGGAAGAACTCCGGAAGGTATTGTTGGAGTCGTACGGTGACCGTCGGGACAAGTTTACGTTAACAACAGAACTTGCCCGCCTCAGCCAAAAACAGGGTGAAACCTGTTTTGAATTCCATACACGGCTGGAAACCGTCCTAAACAACATTATTGCTGCGCTCCAGAAGGAACAGAGCTCGCACGAACTTATATCTTTCGTGCAAGGGCTGGCCTTGCGTGTCTTTACCACAGGACTGGAGGACTCGGTAGGATCGTTGATCCGAGCGAGAAGTCCGAACTCCCTGGCGGAGTGCATCGCAATCCTGTCCAATGAGTTCCAATTCCGGAACAAACCAAAACCAGGTCCACCATCCAAACCTAGTAATCCCCAAGCTAACAGCGGACCTTGGCGACCCTCCTACCAACCTCAACACCCCAGACCACCCTTCCAATACCCGAGACCACCCTTCCAATACCCCAGACCGCCCTTCCAACAACCTAACAATTTCGGCCAAAACTCCCCTAGAAAACCCTATCAGGGTCAGTACAAAACAAATTTTCAGTCTAGAGCACAAGGAAACACGTATACCCTAGATGCGTGTGACCAAACAGAATGCGAAGGTGAACAGGACGAAAAAGTACGTGAAAAGGTAACAGGTTATTATGTGTATGATCCATTTTTACAGGCACCGGTATATTACGACACCGAATTAATGCAGAAATTTGAGGATTTAAACATGCGAGAATCAGGAATCGAATCTGAACAAGAACAAACTAGTTCTTTTTTAGAAGTAGGCCACGATCAACCCCAAACCCAGTCATAACTAAATTAACCCCCAACCTAACTAAAATTGCTCCCATCCAAACTAAATTTGCTTCCAATCAAACTAAATTTGCTCCCAACCAAACTAAAATTGCTTCCAATCAACCTAAATTTGCTTCAAACCAAACTAAATTCGCTCCCAACCAAACGCAAAAATCTGAAGTCATTGAATTTAATCACATTTCAAATGAACTACCTTTTATAATTTGTCCAAAAACCGGAATGAAATTTCTTGTAGACACAGGTTCCACTAGGTCCTTCATTTTATCCGAAATCGCAAATAAATATTACAACAAAAAATTAAAACCTGCCACTGGCGTAGTAGTCACAGCTCACGGAGATTCAAAAATCACCCACTTAGCCATGCTCCCCTGCGGTGAACTCTTCAATCAGAAAAACCTGAATCTTCCTTTTAGACTATTCGACTTTCATACCAAATTTCAGCTGCTCTTAGGACTGGACAATTTGAAAGCTCTTAAAGCGTCCGTCGACTTGGAAAATAACCTTCTTAGGACACCTCAGGTCAACATCCCCCTTTACTTTTCAACTGGATGCCTCTGTCCAAAGGGAAGAGTAGAATCATTCCTAATTGACGCGAGGTCTATCCAACAGGTCAAGGTAGAGGTTGATAATGTAGAAAACGGTGAAGCCTTAATCGACTCGATATCCTTCCCAGGATTGCAAATCCCAACTTGCATTGTCCATGTAGAAAACTCTCAGGCTTTCGTTCATGTGACTAATCAACAGGAAGAACCAGTAAGGTTGTATTTAAACCATCCGTTGAATGCTGAACCAATTCCAGAAGGCCAGTTTATCGATTCGGAACCAACCCTAAATAATCTTGATAGCTCCCCAAAATTTTATAGACGTCAAAAGCGATGGATTGACTTTTCAAAGTTTCGACTTGACCACTTGAATCTAGAAGAAGAAAAAGCCATTAAAAGTCTAATTCTTGACTATGCGGATCTTTTCCAAGAGGATGAAGGCCCCCTGACCTTCACGAATGAGGTAAAACACCACATTCGTACCAAGGACGAAATTCCCATCTTCATCAAACCTTACAGGTATCCTCACGTATATAGGGAAGAAGTGGCAAAGCAAATTGATAAACTACTTGCTCAGAAAATCATCCGCCCTTCCAACTCCCCTTATAACGCTCCCCTTTGGATTGTACCAAAGAAAATGGATGCGTCCGGAAAGACGAAATTCCGCCTTGTCATTGACTTTCGAAAACTCAACGAGTCCACGATTTCTGATCGATTTCCGCTCCCCAACATTTCGGAGCTTCTGGACAAACTTGGCCGTTGCAGTTATTTTTCAACTCTAGATTTGGCTCAAGGATTCCATCAGATCGAACTAGATGAGCAATCCATTCCCAAAACAGCCTTTTCCACTGAAACTCAGCATTATGAATATTTAAGGATGCCTTTTGGCTTGTGCAATGCCCCAGCTACTTTTCAGCGAATGATGAATAATTGTTTGAGAGGGTTGAATAATGAGATATGTCTGGTTTATCTAGACGACATCCTTGTATTCTCAACTAGCCTTCAAGAGCACATTGTTCGTTTGAGACAGACTTTCGATCGTCTGCGGAAAGCCAACCTTAAAATTCAGCCTGACAAAACCGAGTTTCTTAAAAGAGAATTGGCTTACCTAGGCCACGTAGTCACTGCCGATGGTGTCAAACCAAACCCGGAGAAGATACGTGCGATAGAAAGCTTCCCAATTCCCCGGAATAGAACTGAAATTAAACGATTTTTGGGACTTCTGGGTTATTACCGTCGATTTATCAAAGGTTTCGCAACCCTCACTAAACCCCTCACCTCCGCTTTAAAGAAAAATAGTAAAATTACGCCTAGTTCACCCGAATTTGAAAAGAGCTTCAAACACTGCACAACCCTCCTTTGTAACGACCCCATCCTACAATACCCAGATTTCCAAAAACAGTTTCGAGTGACATGCGATGCTAGTGATTTTGCCACAGGCGCCGTCCTGAGCCAAGAAATCAATGGTTTGGACCTCCCAATAGCCTATACCAGTAGAACATTGTCGGAAACGGAGAGGAAATACGCTACAAATGAAAAGGAACTCCTAGCCGTACTCAACGCTCTCAAAGCCTTCCGTCCTTACTTGTACGGACAGAAGTTCATTTTATTTACGGATCATAAGCCTCTTCAATGGCTTTTCAATATGAAAGATCCAAACTCCAAATTATACCGATGGAGGTTAAAAATAAGTGACTTCAACTTTGAGATACGATACAAGCCCGGGAATTCAAACCATGTAGCCGACGCTCTTTCCCGAATCGAGCTAAACAACTTGGACTCAGATCCAACAGCTCAGCCCTCCACGCCACCGGTCGATGCAGACCAATTGCTCGAAAACGTACAACTGGACGAACTTCTTCCCCCTCAGTTAACTGCAGAGGAAGAAGATCGAGCAATTGCCGCAATATTGGGAGAATTCTCGCGATCGAGAGAAAGGGATCTTGAAGATCACCTGTCCCTTGACGTACAAGCCGAAACTGCTCCCCCCACTATCCAAACATTTACGATCCCCACCAGAGAAGGTCCCGTTAATCATGCAATAAACCAAATAATTTTCAAGTTGGTAACAGCGCTCCCTAGGAAACCCTCTATCAAACGCTTTTTTAATTCCACCAAAACCCGCACCACAGTGGAATTATCTCATTACCACCTAGAGAAGGACGTTGTCGAATTCATTAGGGAATACGTCAGACCCAAGGTCCATTATGGCATCTATTTCCACAATGATCCAGACAACAAATTCTTCCAGAGATTTGCTGCCATTATGACTCGAACCTTCAAGGAATCTGAGCTCTTGATGGCCAAGTTTTCCACATTACTGGAAGATATTGAGTCTGAGGACGACGTCCAGGAACTTATTAAGGCTTATCACGTAGGCAAAACCAATCACCGAGGTAGTCCTGAAACTTATGAACACCTTAAACGAAGATACTTCTGGCCCAACCAGAAGAAAACTATCCAGAACTTCGTTAACCAATGCGATGTCTGCCTACGCACCAAATACGAGAGGAATCCCCTTAAAATAAAGTACAACGTAACTCCAACACCGTCCCGGCCCTTCGAAACCTTACATATCGACAAGATAACAATAGATAGGACAAAATTCCTCACAATTTTTGATCCCTTCTCCAAATACGCCCAAATGTACATGGTACCCACCAATACCAGTCTCGATGTGGTTAAAGTCCTCCTGAAATACTTCTCACATCATGGCGTCCCCAAAAAACTTATTTCCGACAACGGAGCCGAATTGAATTCGTCTCTCGTTAAAGAATTATTAACCAACCACAACATTGATATCCATTTTATATCCAGTCAACATCCCGACTCGAATGGTCCCATTGAACGATTCCACTCAACAATTATAGAACATCTTCGGCTTTTGAATTGTCAAGAAGTGTTCAAAAAGGACGACGTAGAGACACGTGTGCATTATGCCCTAATAGCCTATAATAACTCGATTCACTCGGCGACCTCTCTAACTCCCTTTGAAGTAGTTCAAGGTCACATTTCGGACGACTCCCTCCTCAAAGTAAACCTGGAAGAACGCCTTGCTAACGACTATCTCGCAAAACACCGCGAAAAAATGAAAGCCCTCTACCAAAATCTTAAGGAACGTGGCGATCAGCTAAAAGAGAGAATAATAGAAAACAGAAATTCCACCCGGGAGGATCCTCCTGAACTTCCTGACACTGTTTATGTTCAGACCAAACAACTTCAGAGCAAGACAAAACACCGATACAACCCTGAAATCGTAATATCCATTGATGAATTGAGGCACACCGCACAAATACAACCCCGTCATGCTAATACCCAACAGAAGATTCACATGGCCAATATCAAAAGACCTAGGAAACTTCAAAAACTCCCTAACATAGACTCAAGCTCTTCAAGCTATTCCCCATCGGAAGTCAGTTTCCCCACGACAGACTACCCCCGTGCCAGGGTTCCACCTTCGGAATCTTCCTCTGAGGACAGAATCCAAATCCCACCTCAAAATTCTCCCCAAACCGCCACCTTATACTCCGTTCCAGAATACGACCCCACCACCATTACCCAAAACAAAGCCCAACCTAGGCATTCTAGTTTAAAAACCCCCTCAGTAACCAGTTTCACAACCCCCGTCCCTAAACGGAATTGTAAGGACCTCTCAAAATTGCTGGAACAAGTACCCTCTCCTCCGCCATTCGAATCCTCTTCCCAATCTGTTTCCCCTCAAGGACCAGGAAGCCCTCACCCGACCAATTCTCCACGGCCATCAATAACTACTCCTCAACTACCGGCTTATCCCATCAGGAAGCCGAGAAAAGCGCTGCCAATGCCCCCCGAAATAGACCTGAAATCGAGATCTATATCTAGAATACCCATCCCCCAAAAACCATACCGATCACCACCGTCCAGCTCCAGTTCCGACTCTAGTTCCTTATCCTCGTTTCAGGACGACACCAATTCACCACGACCCACCTAATCATGGACCGCCAACCTGCTGCCATTATCCTCCTAACGCTTCCGACCTTACTCATGATCCAAGGACTGGAATTCGAAAATATTACATCCAACTTAGGCTTATTACCCATACGATTAGGTTCTGCCCGAATGATCAACCATTATCATACCATCACGCACTACTACCAATTAGGAGAAATACTTGACCAAGTGAACCAAATTAAGACCCATTTCCGTGATATCATCAAAGTAATAGATGAAGATAGCGAACTTCAAAAGGTTGTCCGATCCCGAATTCAAATGATCGAACATATGCTAAAAACTATTGAAGGACGATTGTTTGCATCAACCTTACCCCGCCGTCAGAGGCGAGGATTGTTAAACGGCCTAGGCTCTGTAGTTAAATTCATTACAGGAAACTTAGACGCCAATGACGAGGAAAAATTTAATCAAATTCTTCACCACCTGCATACAAACCAAGAAATACTGTCCCAACAAATTAGTCACCATTACTCAATCAATGAAAAATTTGTCACTGAATTGAATGAAACTATTTCGAATATTAATTACAACCACGACATTTTGGCTTCGGAAATAGAGCGATTGAGGGAAGCAAGCTCCTTTGCAACCCAGGTAGGAAAAGTAGAAAACGCGCTAGAACACAATCAATTGCTATTACAAATAATTTCAGATCTAACCCAAGACATAGAAAATTCGATAACTTTCTGCAAATTAGGTAAACTCCACCCAAGTATTATCAAACCAGAAACCCTACGACAAATCCTTAGGAGTCTTATACCATTCTATGGTAACAGTTTGCCCCTCTTTGAAGAAGAATCACTCTGGGAGATCCAAAATCACATAAAAGTGAAATGCTTCATAAGCTCTGAGGAAATCATCTATTTCTTAGATGTCCCCATCCTCCATACTACTCAGTTCGATTTGATTCTCCTTCAACCACTACCAACCTTCATTCCAAATTTCTATGCTACTATCCTACCCACCACCAAATACGCTCTAAAATCCACAACCGACCTACGATTCCTTAAGAATCCGTGTGAATATGGACGTAACTACTACTTGTGTCAAAATAGTCTTCAGCTAACCAGCGAAAACGACTGCGAGTTAGACATACTCACTAAGGGTTTGAACGGTCGTTGTGATTTAATACAACTAAATCTACAAAACAACCATATAGAACTCCTAGAAGAGGCTAATCGTTACGTCTTCTTATTCCCCTACGAAGATCAGATAAAAATTATTGACCAGGGTAATATACAGTTTAAATCCCTTTTCGGCATCTTCCTCGTTTCCCCAGGCAACAGCACGATAGAATATAGGAACCAAACCTTAACCACCCCATCCACCTATAGTAGCCACACCCCCTCTATGGTCATGTTCCAAAAACAGTCTTGGGATTTCAACAAGAAACCTACAGCGTTGATGAAACTCAGAAACTTAAAACAACTATCACCTCCTTCAATTCCCATACCTAGTACACGAGAACTTGTATTGAATCACCTTTCCCCTAGCGCCTGGACAATTCTTTTATACGTTGCTCTCATATCATTCTTTGCGTACACTGGATACCGTTTTTATAAACATAGAAGAAACATTCAAATTTCCCGAGATAATGTCTAAAACCAGCTCGAAACTTAGCTCGAAAATTATGTTGTAAATTGTTCATGTAAATTGTTCATTTGTTATCAAGTATCATGTTTGGAATTAATGTCGAAATGTAAACTTAAAATTCCTTCGAGTTATCTCACGTAAATTGTAAAGCTAGCATAGTATTGTCTCACTGTTGTCGTGCCAACCTCTGTTTATTGTTAATCATGTCACAACTATTGCTAACCACGTAACCTTATTTGTTATTATACCTATTTGTGTGCATATCCTTTTATATTATTGTAAAGTTGTATAGTGTGTCATGATTGCTCGTCGAAACTGAAAAATTGAAATTTCTACTAGATTTCAATTTTATCTACAGGGAGGGAAGAGTTATAGTACCCGACCTACCATTACTGCTGACGCAGCCATGAACACTATAAAACCAACGTGAGCAGGCCCCGAGCCTTGAGTTCTCGGCCTGCTACTGTAACCGACCGACCCTGTGTGTGTTCCGCGTAATTTGTTCCAAGTGTTCCAATAACTTTATTGTCACAATTTAAAGTCTGTGTAATTCCGTGAATAAAGTTCGTTTCGCCTAAATTCATTTCAACCTTTTTTAAAAAGCCGACTCCTAAAGAACCTACCCTAACTTATATACCTCATCTTGAAGTATACTTTGATTGGAGAAATTTGTAGGCAATGCCCCATTATGAATGGCAGGAACCCTTTGAATTGACTACCACACTACTTACAGTTTACTTTATAAGTTACATAATATGTTTGTATCATCAACTCTGCAGTTTTGGACTATATCTAGGAACCAAATCCTGAATTTCACTTCCTATCTCACCATAGAGCTCTCTATCTTTATGGATTTCTTGAAGATGGCAGACTGTAAAATATTTAAACCCCCCCCCCCCCGACGTACAGATAACCTAATTCAAAACTTTTTTTTGCAGGAGAAAAACCATACTCCTGCAAGCTATGTGACTACAAGGCTGCTCGGGCTGCATCTCTTTCAAACCACATGAGAACCCACACAGGTACCTGCAGGTTTAGTTACTAAAACCATAGTTCCATATATTTACTCTAGTGCCACTGAGTGCTTGTAATTTGCATCACTGATGAAGTGAAATCATTTCATTCTTCTAAGCCAGTAATAATGTCACTTAGTGAAATGGTGATACTGAAAGAAACGACACCAAAACTAAGCAGCAAACACACAAACTGGCCATTGTTTAGAGAAATACTTAATGAAGAAACAAACCTAGATGTGTCACTAAGAACCCCTGAGCAAATCGAGGAGGAGATGGACACCTTTATAAACAGCGTCCAATAGGCAGCTTGGGCTAGTACGCCATTAAATAAGAAAATAATCAGTAAGTACAGCAACTATCCCATTGAAGTGAGGGAACTCGTGAGGGCGAAAAGAAGAGCTAGGAGAATTGGAAGAGGTATCCTACACCTGAAAATAACAGAAACTTGAATCGGCTATGTAATGAACTAAAGACAATGACCAAAAAAATCAAAAATGAGACTCTGGCCAGGTATCTGCACAGCCTCACTCCCGAAAAAGATACTGAATACTCCTTATGGCGAGCTGCAAAAGATCTGAAGCGGCCCAAGGTACCAGTGTCCCCTATTAGATGTGCAGATGGTACATGGGCAAGAAGTGCAAAGGAGAAAGCAGATCTCTTTTCAACGTACCTGGAGGACACATTCAAACCCTTCCATAGGCAGACTGAAGAAGAACATACAAAGAAAATTGAAAAGATTGATGAGTGTACATCCCCCCAAAAACAACTCCGTTGTAAAAACTGGCCCGCCAAAAAACCTCATCCGCAAAAAGGAATGATATCCATTTTGCCCGCCAGCCACGTATATAGGATGCTCGGTGCTTGATGACAAGAAATCATACCGACCAATTTCTCTCTTGCCAGTCATATCCAAGCTTTTTGAAAAGTTACTCCTCAAAAGACTGAAACCTATTATAGAAGAAAGAGACCTCATTCCATCACATCAATTTGGATTTAGAGAACAACACTCCACAATAGACCAGGTACACAGGATCACGAACCTGATTGAAAGCTCGTTAGAAGAAAAGAAAATATGTTCAGCTGTCTTTCTAGATGTCTCGCTAGCGTTTGATAAAGTATGGCATCAAGGATTACTCGCCAATATCTTCACCAATTCCTTGATGATTGCAGACTGCAAAACAATGACACACCCCCCCCCCCCCCCTCATATGAATCCGAATTGTATTTCGATGGTTTGGTTTTCTTTTTTTTTTTTTTTGGTTTGGCAGGTGAAACACCATACTCATAAAACTGTTCGATATATATAAGTTATGTTTACTCAATTAGTAAATCTGTTTTTAAAAAGTATTTTTATTCACAATGAAATTTTACACAGATACGACTCTAACAGAAGACTGAGAACAACTACAATGGTTTGGGGATACAGAGGGTCTTATATACTGTCTTGGAGGGGCAAGTGTTTTGAAGAGTGTTAATTGCTAGCGGGTTCTGGAGGACTGGTACTGTTGGGCAGACGATGATGTCATTGTTGATCTGAGCCCTTCTTGGGGACAAGCGAGGGCCTTTGTGTAGGTGCCGACAGGCGGTGATGTCATTTGGAACGTATACACTCTTGGAGAGTTGACACTATGCAGATCCTCTGAGTCTGTGTCTGGAGATATGGGGTTGTGAGTAGGAAGTGCCAGGGACTGCGATGGTTATTCCTCCCTCCTTAGATTGAAGTTAGGGGATGAGTCGGCTTCAATGAGTCATATCCTCTGACTTCGGATTTTGTACTATGATCTGAAACGGATGACTTGGGGGTTGTGTTAGATTTTGTACAACAGTTCCATTTTTATGATTTTTCCTCATATAGTTGAACAAGAGCAATAATACAACAATTATAGTAATTATGTATAGCGGGCTAGTGAGGAGGTGTACATAATCATAGTTAAGATCCAATTCGTTCTCCAAGAAAGATGACCAATTTTCATGGAAAGAAGGGATGTGAGAATAGTCTTTAAGATCCAATTTGAGAGGATGAGAGTCAAGATTGGCAATTTCGTTTCGAGGTATTAAGGGGACTCTTAGCGTTCCTTGTACTAAATTAGTCGTTATTACCGGTGTGTTATTAATTGAGATTTTATTCGTGGTTGGTTGTACAATCCAGGTGCCTTTGACTCGTAGTAGGGTGTTTTTCTCATGGCTTTCATATTTTATTATAGCTTCTTTTAGAGTGGTTACGATTACATGACCTGTTTCAGGTATTATTGAGTAAAACGGGTCATTGATAGAGATTTCTGTGAATTGACAATTTCGTATAGAGTTATTTTGGATTAGAGTTTGCGAACAATTGGATATAACTGTACATAATTGATCGTGATTACAATAATATTGGTTATAGTTGCTTTTGTAGCATATTTGGTTAGTGGAATAAAGGATTTTATAATTCTTATCAACTAATACATATTTATTCTTAGGAATAATAGTTACATAATTAGTACCACGAGTGATAGGTACAGATTGCATCAAGTACATTTGGGCTCCTATGTCTATATATACTGGGAGTTTTACAATGTAAGTGATTTGATTTTCTGTTAATGAGCACGCTATCTTGGAATTCAGTTCGTACTCTATGGTATTATTAAATAGTTTTAACTTTTTGTGATTTTCTTTTGCTATTTCTTTGAGTTCAGACTCCAGGTATTGTAGAGGAATTACACTGGGATGGGTGATGCCTAGTTTGCAGAAAGTGAGAGATGTCTCTATTTCTCTCAGTTGATTTAGTATGATATTTGCGTTAATTATTATTTGGGCAGCAGCATCTTGTAAGTATATGAAGTCGATAATTGGTGATTTGTTTAATTTTGCCAATTTATTTTTTATTTCATGGTTGTTTTGGTTTAGAATGGTAATGGTGTCGTTGTATTTTTGGATTAAGTCGTTTACGATACGATGTTCTTTCTTTTGTTGAATGGAGATTTGAGTGTTTTTGGTTTTCAATTTTTGTATGAGGTCATCGTATTTTATTCTGTCATTGTCGTCTAAGTTTCCTGTGATGAATTTTATTACTGAGCCTAGTCCATTGATAAGGCCTCTTTTACTTTTATTGGTTGTAATGTCTTGAGTAATGTCTGTAAGTGAGTAATGTCTGTAAGTGAATCATAATATTCTATGGTTTTGACTTTGGGTTTAATGGCTATTAATCGCCAGTGGGCTTTTGCGTGAATCGGGATCAATATGATGTCTTTACTAGTAAGATCGACATCTTTTGTGTAGGTTTTCACACGCTGGTATCCGTTCAAATATGATACGTATAAGAATGAGTGGAATGCATATGTTTTGGGGAGTGTTTCAGTTTCTTCGCTTCTTAGGTTAATAAGTTCCATATAAAAGTTTATAATTTGGTCGTTGAACCAATTTGGTCGTTGAACCTACTAAACCTACTATAAACCTACTATAAACCAAAACGGAAAGTCGACTTCATATCGAATCGAGGTGTTTATTTGTATTCGAATGGACCTTCAAGAAGAGCAATAATTGAGTTTACAATTATTGTAAACTCAAATACATTGAAACAAACGAAAAAACTCGACTTCATATCGAATCAAGGTGTTTATTTGTCTTCGGATGGACCTTCAAGAAGAGCAATTGTAAACTCAAATACATCAAAACAAACGAAAAAAAGTCGACTTCATATCGAATCGACGTGTTTGTTAGAATTCGAATGGACCTACGAGAAGGGCAATAGTGAACTCAAATACATCTAAACTAACGAAAAAAGTCGACTTCATATCGAATCAAGGTGTTTGTTTGTCTTCGGATGGACCTTCAAGAAGAGCAATTGTAAACTCAAATACATCATAACAAACGAAAAAAAGTCGACTTCATATCGAATCGACGTGTTTGTTAGAATTCGAATGGACCTACGAGAAGAGCAATAGTAAACTCAAATACATCTAAACTAACGAAAAAAGTCGACTTCATATCGAATCGAGGTGTTTATTTGTCTTTTTGAAGGTCCATTCGAACTCAAATAAACACCTCGAGTCGATATGAAGTCTACATTTTTTCGTTTTCACGATGTATTTGAGTCGACAATTGCTCTTCTTGAAGGTCCATTCTAACTCAAATTAACACCTCGAGTCGATATGAAGTCTACTTTTTTTCGTTTTCACGATGTATTTGAGTCGACAATCGCTCTTCTTGAAGGTCCATTCTAACTCAAATAAACACCTCGAGTCGATATGAAGTCTACATTTTTTCGTTTTCACGATGTATTTGAGTCGACAATTGCTCTTCTTGAAGGTCCATTCGAACTCAAATAAACACCTCGAGTCGATATGAAGTCTACTTTTTTTCGTTTTCACGATGTATTTGAGTCGACAATTGCTCTTCTTGAAGGTCCATTCTAACTCAAATAAACACCTCGAGTCGATATGAAGTCTACATTTTTTCGTTTTCACGATGTCTTTGAGTCGACAATTGCTCTTCTTGAAGGTCCATTCTAACTCAAATAAACACCTCGAGTCGATATGAAGTCTACTTTTTTTCGTTTTCACGATGTATTTGAGTCGACAATTGCTCTTCTTGAAGGTCCATTCTAACTCAAATAAACACCTCGAGTCGATATGAAGTCTAATTTTTTTCGTTTTCACGATGTATTTGAGTCGACAATTGCTCTTCTTGAAGGTCCGTCCATTCGAACTCAAATAAACACCTCGAGTCGATATGAACACCTCGACTCAAATACATCGTGAAAACGAAAAAAAGTAGACTTCATATCGAATCAAGGTGTTTGTTTGTCTTCGGATGGACCTTCAAGAAGAGCAATTGTAAACTCAAATACATCATAACAAACGAAAAAAAGTCGACTTCATATCGAATCGACGTGTTTGTTAGAATTCGAATGGACCTACGAGAAGAGCAATAGTAAACTCAAATACATCTAAACTAACGAAAAAAGTCGACTTCATATCGAATCGAGGTGTTTATTTGTCTTTTTGAAGGTCCATTCGAACTCAAATAAACACCTCGAGTCGATATGAAGTCTACATTTTTTCGTTTTCACGATGTATTTGAGTCGACAATTGCTCTTCTTGAAGGTCCATTCTAACTCAAATTAACACCTCGAGTCGATATGAAGTCTACTTTTTTTCGTTTTCACGATGTATTTGAGTCGACAATCGCTCTTCTTGAAGGTCCATTCTAACTCAAATAAACACCTCGAGTCGATATGAAGTCTACATTTTTTCGTTTTCACGATGTATTTGAGTCGACAATTGCTCTTCTTGAAGGTCCATTCGAACTCAAATAAACACCTCGAGTCGATATGAAGTCTACTTTTTTTCGTTTTCACGATGTATTTGAGTCGACAATTGCTCTTCTTGAAGGTCCATTCTAACTCAAATAAACACCTCGAGTCGATATGAAGTCTATATTTTTTCGTTTTCACGATGTATTTGAGTCGACAATTGCTCTTCTTGAAGGTCCATTCGAACTCAAATAAACACCTCGAGTCGATATGAAGTCTACTTTTTTTCGTTTTCACGATGTATTTGAGTCGACAATTGCTCTTCTTGAAGGTCCATTCTAACTCAAATAAACACCTCGAGTCGATATGAAGTCTACTTTTTTTCGTTTTCACGATGTATTTGAGTCGAGGTGTTCATATCGACTCGAGGTGTTTATTTGAGTTCGAATGGACGGACCTTCAAGAAGAGCAATTGTCGACTCAAATACATCGTGAAAACGAAAAAAAGTAGACTTCATATCGACTCGAGGTGTTTATTTGAGTTCGAATGGACCTTCAAGAAGAGCAATTGTAAACTCAAATACATCGTGAAAACGAAAAAAAGTAGACTTCATATCGAATCGAGGTGTTTATTTGAGTTCGAATGGACCTTCAAGAAGAGTAATTGTAAACTCAAATACATCGTGAAAACGAAAAAAAGTAGACTTCATATCGAATCGAGGTGTTTATTTGAGTTCGAATGGACCTTCAAGAAGAGCAATTGTAAACTCAAATACATCGTGAAAACGAAAAAAAGTAGACTTCATATCGACTCGAGGTGTTTATTTGAGTTCGAATGGACCTTCAAGATGAGCAATTGTAAACTCAAATAGGTACATCGAAACAAACGAAAAAAGTCGACTTCATATCGAATCGAGGTGTTTATTTGTGTTCGAATGGACCTTCAAGAAGAGCAATAGTAAACTCAAATACATCGAAACAAACGAAAAAAGTCGACTTCATATCGAATCGAGGTGTTTATTTGTCTTCTTGAAGGTCCATTCGAACTCAAATAATCACGTCGAGTCGATATGAAGTCAATTTATTTTTTCTTTGTAGTACAAGAAGAGCTATTGTAAACTCAAATATGTACATCGAAACCAACGAAAAAAGTCGACTTCATAATATGACATTATAATTCGATATTATCGAATCGAGGGGTTTATTTGTCTTCGAATGGACCTTCAAGAAGAGCAATAGTAAACTCAAATACAACGAAACAAACGAAAAAAGTCGACTTCATATCGAATCGAGGTGTTTATTTGTCGTCTTGAAGGTCCATTCGAGCTCAAATAAACACCTCGAGTCGATATGAAGTCTACTTTTTTTTTGTTTTCACGACGTATTTGAGTCGACAATTGCTCTTCTTGAAGGTCCATTCGAACTCAAATAAACACGTCGATTCCATATGAAGTCTACTTTTTTTCGTTTTCACGATGTATTTGAGTCGACAATAATTGTATCGACTTTTATTAATTTATAATTTAATCTATAATTTTAAAGTAATTTTGTTGTTTCCATTGAGGAAGATGAGCATTTCAACTTTGGAGGAACTGTGCTTTGCTCTTTTTGATGTAGTACCTAATAAAATTCCCTGATTTGGAAAAACCCTTTCGCAACGTATTGAAGGAGCAACTATTTGCATTTAACACGATTCCACCTAGATACATTCTTCTTCTTCCTCTTGTTATTTGTGTTGTTCCCAGTTGATTATTTGATAGTTCATTTTGATTATTTGATATTTGATAGGTTTGTAAACCAAGTACGAAAATATAGCCTTTTTTCTCCGGTAGAGCTCCATCTCCGTTGACATCTGGACACAGACTGCGGCTTTTCTGACGCCCACGTGTGCACCGGAGGACGCGGTGGACGCGCGTTACCGGTATACGGGGTTTTAAGTTATACCTATCATGCGGCTCCCGTTAAACCTAGCGACTTGAATCTTTCAAAAGGCACTTGCTACAGTTGAAACGAAGCTCTGTGCCAAATTTCAAGTGAATCGGTGAAGGTGACGTGGAAGTAGCCTTGGCCGTCTGAATTAAAAAAAGGAAAAAAATGGTACCTCGAATGGTTGTGAGCATTATTTACTCGCTTCATTTAGCCTCATTCTTCCATTAGTGTCAATATTTCTACATTATTTTTCCCATCACTTTGCCTATCTAATGCAATTGTTTCTCGAATGTTTTAGATTGAGCAGAAAAGAAAATCTTTCTTTGAACATCCAGGAAAAGCGAGCGCCTGGCATTCGTCAGACTACGATTCAGAGTCAGATTTCTCCTCAAATAGTGGAACAGAGAAGAAAACGTCCGAGTTCGTGGAGCTCGTCGTCATCGTCTGGTTCTAGAACGTACCTGAGCCGTGAAGAGCGACTCCAATTTGAGGAAGCTGAGAGGCGGTAGGAAGAAGAAGCTGCGGCGAGGGAAACTGGAGATGGAAGTCACCGTCATGGCGAGAGGGTTAAGACCACTCACCAAGGTACGTGTTCAATCTAAGGCCAATGTCACACGAGCGTGATTTGACGTCCGCCTTTTTAGCGCACGTCATGGGGGTGAACGAAAGCTATGGTACTGTCACACTTGGCCGTCCGTGCAGTTTCGTGAAAAATGGCGGACCAGCCGCACGGACGGGAGGAATTTACCTGCGTGTTCCCCCCATCACGAGCGCCATGGCGTCCGTCATGGGGGATGCAGGTAGAAGGGTTGTAGTCAGACGAGCGCAGTTTTTCACGGAACTTACCCAAGTGCAGTTCGAACTTCGAAAATGTTTTCTGTTGAAGATTTAATTCATCCGGTTGAGAATCATCCGGAGTTATGGGATTCTTCCTTGGAACTGTACAAAGATAGGAACAAGAAAAAAGAGGGTTGCTCCAGTAGTTGTGGGTGTTTGTTATAAAAATGCCCCGTTAATAACCGATTGCTAGACACTGGGTGGACCCAAAATCAGCGCCTTGGTTGTTTTTTGTTTTATTGATATGTTTAAAAATTTCGTATAATAATATTAATATTATATTATACGTATACCTAATAATAATATTATACGAAATTAATATTATAATAATTAATTAATAATAATTAATATAATTAATATTATATTATACGTATAATAATAATATTATACGAAATTTTTAAACATATCAATAAAACAAAAAACTCTGCAAATTCTTGACACAACGGTTCATTATCTTCTTTGTACAGATCACCCTTCTGTCTAGATCACTAGGTCTAAATGTCTAGATCCTAAATGTTAGATTAATTATAATTATCAATTATCACTAATTATTAACAATTTTATCAAGTACCTAGTGAAAATTATTATAATTTATTGTTAGGTATTAATAATTCGTATTTATTATTAATAATAATTATTATTAATTATGATTAATTAATACGATATAATTCTGGGGTTTTTAATACTACGTCGGTAATAATTTTTCTATAAAAGAAGTACCTACCAACAAACATTCGAAATTACCTTCATTTCCGTAGCACGAAACGCACCTCAGAACAACAAACTCGACATCACTTAAGCCATATGATGTTCCAAAGAGCTTGTTAGTATGAAAATGGACCTGTATTTCAACAGTTTGATACACGATCGTGTTGTGAGGCACAATCTTTGAGCCCTCATTGTGAACGAACGGCTGGTCGTACAAAGCTGCGGATGGTCTTAAAAAATTCTACGGAACAAACTCTATCTAAATATGAAATAAAAAACATACCGTTCTATATGAATTTTTCGAGATATGAGATTTTCAAATTTTCAAAATTCGTTTTGAACCCCTTCCCCTTGACCTAGGGTTATGAAAAGTTTCGAGGACCATTGTGGGGTTGGTCGAAACCCATAAAAAAAATTTCGTAATTTTAACTCAACGCTAACTGGGCAAAGTGGCGCGGACGGCGGACGGCGTACGGCGGACGGACGGATTTTTTTTTATTCGATTTTCTGAATCTACGTATCTTGAAACGTAAACCAACAAATTTTGAGGGGGGGTTAAAAAAAGTTTTTCTTTGGGCGATTCCAATGGTTCATTATCGAAGATAATAAACCAAAAACAACCAAGGCGTCGATTTTGGGTCCACCCAGTGTCTAGCAATCGGTTATTAACGGGGCATTTTTATAACAAACACCCACAACTACTGGAGCAACCCTCTTTTTTCTTGTTCCTATCTATTATATTTGTCAAGATTATCAATCCGTCCTCTCTCGTGATACATACTCCGTGGATACCGATGGCCGTGGACCTAGTTCCTAAAACCACCGCAACCGTCGTTGGCGCTATGTACGCTGCCACCTCCGGCTCAACCTCACTTCTGCTCTGCCATCGACTGCGATCAGTTTCCCTAAAGTTCACTTCTGCTACTTAAGTTCATTACGATTATATTTCAATTAACTTCAGTGTATTCTGATACTATCAAGAACCCGGAGGTATGTAGAATAAATCTCATACATGTATATTTCGATATCCGTTTATTTCTTTGTCCTGAAATGTTAACATAGGTGGGCCGGCGAACGGGTGAGCCGTCCCATGCAGAGAAATAGTGCTCGTGATTTTTCTCGAGAATCCGGTGCGAATCAGGAAATAACAACTGGAAGCTCGTTGTTATAGTTTTTATGGAATAGTTAGAGAAGTATACTAGTTTTCTTCTCTGTAATCCGGACGGGAAGCACAACGGAGAAAATGCAGGTGAGAGCTTCATAAATCAGGAGGAAAATGGCGGCGGACATTTTGCTTCAAAAAAAGGATGATGCAATATTTAACTGAGTGTGCTTCCCGAGTCAAGTCGATGGTCCGTAAGTCTAGCAGGATATAACGATGAAAAACTCAGTTTTATCGATGAAAATCGCTCTTAAATTTCGGAGAGTGCGGGTGTTAACTATTCCATCTCGAGAAAAATTAGTAAGGAGGCGCATAAAAAGAAATGCGTTAGAGCGTCGGTAGAAAGAGAAGATCGATGTATGTAAATCGATATTAAGGTAGGTTACAGTTATCGAAGTGGGGAATACGGATAAAACGGCTCATGATAAAACCCGGATTCGAATATTCAACGAAGAATCGATTAATCGATCGAAATTATAGTATCAAAGTAATTCTATCAGCATTATCGATTGTTGTTCGTTATCACAACAAATTGATTTTCCACTGATAGCTAGAATTATTATTGAACCTTTTCTTTGCAATAAGGTGGAACTACTGACTTTTCCTTTTAATATGTGGTGTATTTCGTGCATGTAAGAAAATTATACCGGTAGTAACAAGGATGTCATGAAGACAAAACAGATGATCACGGTTGATTCCTGTTCAAAATAGTGAGTTCGGTGAATGTTTTGTTTACATTGTTGGCTGAATACGGCGGGAGTGTTACCTTGATACATTTAAATTAACTAAGGTGCTAAGTTACGGTATTTATAAGTTGAAAAAAAGAAAACCCACTCGATAAATATCTAGCTTGGTATTAACCCGGAGTGCTGACATTAGTTCGGAATTAATGCGGTGTGCCTCTTTCTACTGGTAAACCGGTCGCAAACACGAGACACTATTCTGCATGAAAGCCTAGGGACCTAACGAGGTCGGAATTTGCTCACGTCCCCAGTGTGGTGTGTGAATTTAGAGAAGTAAAGTATTTAAATTAATAACAGTATGATGTTGCAGAATCAGGAAAGTTAAAGTATCGCAGATGGCAAGCAGAAGTAACCCGGCTGAATGCAGAAGCTAGTAAATAATGAGATTTAAGAAACTAAAATCCGATTTATTTAAATTTAACAAACCCGGAGTTTTCGAATAAAGTTTGAAATAAGATATAGGTTGGAATTAGTCTCTGAGATGAAACATGTAATGAATCGTGCATTTTTCACATTGGGTTTTACCAGCGGGATAGTCATAGCATAATTTATTTATGTGTGTGCGTGTCGCTGAGGTGTAAGCTAGTTGTTCAGGCCCTGTTACCGACGCACAGCGCGTCTATGTCTGGTAAGGTATCTCTATGAGAACGGATACAGACATGGATAGCGGGGCGGATCGAACATCCCCGTAACTGCAACCTCACTCAGTGTTTTATACACTAAAAACCCGAAAAATCACGATTCGGGACGCAAGGTGAGCGAATTCCAGACCTGGGGACAAAAATAGTATTTCGGAGAGAATAAGGCGTGCGCGGTGCTCAAGTAAGAATGTAATTTAACGATATGTCAACGAGTATTAAACTCACGGAGTCATTTTAGTTCGGTGTCTTTTAAGATTCGTTTATTACGGATTAAGGTAGAACTATATTTAACAAGGAGCAAAATATAGATTTAATCTGGTGCTGTAACATTATCTGTTCCGGAGAGAAAAATGAACTCTGACGAAATAAGGAGAATCGTGGAGGAGGAGATCCAAAAGAGGAGTGAAGTGGTTAGGCGGGAGGTTGAAAAGGAATACGCAAGCAAATTTGATAAAATCAAGGATCAAATACGGCAGGTTTCTGAGGAGTCCATTTTAAGGATTAACGCTTTGGCGTCCACGCTAACCAACCCGGTGCGTCGTACTCACGGCGATGAAATAATGGTCACTGACGAGGTCTCAAATACGGAATCCGGTGTTAATCCTAACCTCTAAAGCTCGCTCTAGGACTCCAGCACAGACCAGATTGAGGAGTGTTGTTTCAAAAACCCGGAGTAAAACAACCTCAGACGGAGCTCATTATGCAGCACAAGAATCCGATGATGATAATGACGATGACGAAAATACGATGGCTGCCATTGCTGTACCCAGGCCTAATTCCGGGGAAACGCCCTCAGCAATGCATTCTTGGGGCTCGGAGATGTCATTGTTGGATGGTAAATTACCTCAATTAAGGTTTATAGCTGATAGTGGTGCTACTGAACACATAGTTAAGGATAAGAAGGTATTTTCTAATTTAGTAAATTTGCATAATGAAATCAGGATATCGTGTGCAAATAGTAGTAAGGAATCGGACTTAATCATTAGACAATCAGGTGATATAATATATTATAACGATGAACTAAAGAAATTTGGGATTTTAAGAGGTGTGCTGTATGCACCTGAACTAGTAGAAAATCTATTTTCTATTAGGAAACAAATGCAAAAAGGATTAGGTGCGAAATTTGATAAAAATAAATTAGAAATTATAGATCCGAGTTCAGGGGACATTCTAAAAACCGGTAGTTTTGATGGACGTTTTTGGTGGTTGTCCTTTTCGCTTCCTATGATAAATGCAAATCAGGATGAAAAATTAAGGATACTCAGTCTGGTGCAAGGAAATTCGTTGATGACCAAGTCAGAAAGCGATGAAAATCCGGCGAAAACAAATACGGTAGATAAAATCACTAAAGATGTAAACAAAACCGGAATTAAAAGAAAAATTCAGAAACCGGGGCTCAGTTTAGAGGGGAGTTCTGACCCAAAGAAGTTTAAAAAGGATGAAACTTTGCAATTTAGAAACGATGTAGGTCTAGGATGGCATTACAGACTAAATCATGCTTCTCTAAAATATTTAAAGATAGCGGGTAAACAAATTCCGGAGTTGGAAGGAGTCAAATTTGATACTAATATCTTAGATTGTCCTGATTGCAAAATGGCTAAAGCCAAACGCAAGCCATTCACTAGTAAAAGACATAGATCAGATATTGTATTTCATCGTTTGCATAGCGATCTTTTGGGACCATTAAAACCGGTGGCATATAGGTCTCAAGCTAAATATATTGTTACATTTACGGATGATGCCTCTAGGTATGTATTTGCTTACGAAATAGGCAACAAAACTAGAGTAAACTTAGCTTTGCTTTCTTGTCTAGAAGAAATCAGGAGATTAAAAGGCCCCCAAACTAAGGTTTCAGAAATTAGAACGGATGGGGGTTTAGAATATAAAACTAGTGAAATGAATGCTTTGCTTAAACGAGAAAATATAAAATTAACTGCTTGCGAGCCTTACACCCCTCAATTAAACGGCGTGTCTGAAAGGCAAAATTTAGAATTGGAAGAGAAAATCCGGGTCAATCTCATCTCTTCAGGTATTCCGACTCACTACTGGCCTTATGCCATGAGACATGTAATCTATATTCATAATAGAACTCCAAATGGGTCGATAAACTTTAAAACCCCCTATGAGCTTGTATTAAATCATGCCCCTACGGTAAAATATATCAGACGATTTGGATGTGAAGCTTATATCTTGGATACTCAATCCACTTCTAAATTTGCACCCAAAGCAAACTTAGGATTCTTGTTAGAATGTGGTGAAACCGGATACCATCTATTGCACTACAAAAATAAAACGGTGGTTAGGTCAAAACATGTAGATTTTATAGAAAACCGAACCTATGGTGATTATACTAAAAATGAAAATAAGGCTCTTGAACCCGGTAGTCAAACGGAATTTACAGTAGAGGTTAATAGTGATGTTGGTGCCAGTAACAAGGATTCTGAGCTAACTACCAATATTAATCAGGAGGATAATTCCATTTCAATTCAAATACCAACTAGGATAGAAGATTCCATACAGGGCATCGAAAACAAACAAAATCCGGTGCTTATTCATGAAAATGATGAATGTGAATTCTTTGAAGACTTAGGCGATATAGGAGATAAAACATTTTTCCTTCAAGATTCTGGTGAAGAACCTTTAACCTATGCTCAAGCATTAAGAGCACCTGATGCTGATCTTTGGTTAGATGCAATTAATACAGAATTTCAGGCCCTGGAAAAGTGCAACACCTGGAAAATCATTTCTAGAAAGGATGTGCCCAAAGGAATGAAAGTAATGAAAACCCGGTGGGTACATAAGAGGAAATCTGAAGCTGACGGATCGGTAAGGTATCGTAGTAGACTGGTAGTCAAAGGATTTGCTGATAATAATAACTATGAGTTATCAGAAATTTATGCTCCTGTTGCAAGGTTACCAGATGTAAAATTCCTATTAATTTTAGCAGCGAAATATGACCTGGATTTGGTTCAATATGACGTAAAAACTGCCTTTTTAAATGGTTCGCTTGATAAATTGGTATATATGGAAATTCCGGATGGTTATGACAATTATTTACAACTGGATGAAAAATTTAAGACTAAACATGTGTGTGAAGTACACAGAGCGCTGTATGGTCTAAAGGTATCACCAAGAAGGTGGTATATCAGGTTTCAAGAAGCTGTGAACGAGATGGACTTCCAACCATACCCATTTCAACCATGTTTGTTTATGTGGAAATCAGGAGACAAAATAGCTATTCTTTTACTCTATGTTGATGATATACTTCTGGCTACTAATAGTAATCAAAAACTTAAACAGGTTAAATGCGTTTTAGAAAAGGAATTTTCTATAGTTGATCTCGGGGAACCTAGAAAATACCTGGGTTAAGAAATTATTAGAAACCGGAGTGAAGGAACGATAGGGATACTTCAGAAATCTCATATTGACAACATGTTGATGAAATTTGATCCTGATAGTGATAAAATTGTCTCTACTCCTATGATATTCGATAAATCGATTGAAAAGGAGGAGAAAAATCAAATTTGTGATCTTAGTTCCATTCCGTTTAGACAAGCAATAGGCTCTCTACTTTACTTGCAAGGTGGTGCTAGACCGGATATCTCATATGCCACAAATATGTTAAGTAGACGTCAGTCAAATTTCACTTTGAAGGATTGGAAAGCTGTAATCCGGATCATGCGTTATCTTAGAGGAACTAGAAATTATGGACTCTTGTTTTCTGATAAAGGGAATAATAACATTGAATGTTATGTAGATGCTTCTCTTGGATTATCTGCGGAAAGAGGCTTTTCCACAACGGGATATATTATCTACTTATTTGGTAATCCGGTAGTATGGCGCACAAAACGTCAAAATCATGTTGCTCTTTCTTCAGCTGAAAGTGAGTTTGTAGCTATGAGTACTGCGTGTCGAGACTTAGCTTCAATCAGGACCATGTGTTCAACAATGATTGGATTAAATTTAATTCCAATTATCTATGAAGACTCTAAACCGGCGATTAGACTAGCAGAAGTAGATGACTCTTCTACATTAAAACATATTTTTTTTTTTTTTTTTTTTTTTTTGAAAGATTTTATTGCTCCAAGTAATAACTTATTAACAATATTATTTTGAAACTAGGGCACATACTATTCAAAGCTTAGATACATCACTGAGTTTTGTTCATTTTTATGATGATATTGCATTCACTATACTGCTTCACCCGTGAGCAAGCTCGAGCGGTTTTGTACGCTTCAATCGTCTGGTGATATCACTCGTGTCAAGGAGTCGGACAGCTTCCTCGTTGACGTGAGACCTTAGCCGTTGAAAATGACGTACGGCTTGCCGCTTGATGGCTTCGTTTATGGTTTCGATTTGAAGTTCATGGTGGAGTCGTTCATTTCGAAAGTACCATGGTGCATTGACAACATTTCTTAGCACATTGTTCTGGAATCTTTGGATTATTTCCCGGTTTGATTGAGCCGTGCAGCCCCACAGCTGAGCTCCGTAAGTCCAGACTGGTTTAAGGACTTGGTTATACAGCGTAAGCTTGTTCTGGATTGACAGTTTTGACCGCCTCCCCATTAGCCAGTACATTTTTCTGAATTTGAGAAGAAGTTCCTCCTTCTTTTTCTTGACGTGGGCTTTCCACCGAAGCCTGGCATCAAGCGTCATACCGAGGTATTTGGCTTCATTGGCATGAGGAATCACTTTGCCATTGAGATAAGCCGGTATATAGTCGATCCTTTTATTGGTGAAATCGACATGTACCGACTTAGTTTCATTCATTTTGATTCTCCATTTCGCTGTCCATTGTTGTATGCTAGATATTGACCGCTTTAACTTGGTCATTGACTCAATGTTGCTGTCTCCAACTGCCAATATCGCTGTATCGTCTGCGAAAGTGGCTGTGGTGTTCATTTCAATTTCTGGGAGATCGCTGGTATACAGGACGTACAGGAGTGGGCCAAGTACACTCCCTTGCGGGACTCCTGCACATATCGGTTTTGGTTCTGAAAATGCATCATCTTGCTTTATCCTGAAGTAACGATTAGTGAGGTACGATTGAAGCAACTCAGCATACTTTATTGGCAGGGCCTTACGCAGCTTGTAGTTGAGTCCTTCATGCCAGACCTTGTCAAACGCCTGAGTGACGTCAAGGAAAATGGCAGAACATACTCTATTTTTCTCAAATGCTTCTTCGATGATGTGTGTTATCCGATGGACTTGGTCGATTGTTGAGTGTTTCTGCCTAAATCCAAACTGATGTCGTGGGATCAGCTTTCGTTCTTCAATAATTGGTATTAGTCTTCTGTGTATCAATTTTTCGAATAGTTTAGATAACACTGGTAGAAGTGAAATTGGTCTGTATGAACTTGGTTGCCCTGGTGGCTTGCCTGGTTTGGGAATCATAATGACTTCTGCTATCTTCCACAGCTGAGGGACGCTTCGAAGTTTGATTACCGCATTGATGATCATGACTATTTTTGCGATAGCTTTACGCGGTAGGTGCTGGAGGATTTGTCCAGTGATAAGGTCATAGCCTGGTGCCTTTTTTGGGTTGATATCCTTGCTGATCACCTGTTTTATCTCTTTAATGGTAACTAATGGGATATCAATGTCCTGATCAAGTGGAGGTGTTTCCTCTAGCGGCGGTTCATCCGCCATTGCGAGATTCGGAGTGAATATATTCGCAAGATGGTCTGCAAAAGTATTGGCTTTGTCTTGGTTGCTCCTTGCCCATTTCTCGTTTCCACTCGCAATAGGTGCAGCATGATTAACAGGCCTCTTGAGATATTGTGTAGCCTTCCAAAGTGAGTAATCGGTATCACGATGACTCGTTAGCTCTGTGATGAAGTGTTCATGAGTTTCTTCATTGATCTCCTCCATCAGCGACTTCAGTTCACTTTGTGTTTTGTACCATTCAGACTTGTGATGTGGTGCTCTGGTAGCTTGCCATCGTTTTCTGGCCTTTCGTTTTTTCTTGATTGCAGAGACTATTTCTCGTGGATAATTGATACCTTTGAGCCTTCTTGAGATTGCAGGTGTGTTGTCCCATGCAACTATCTGAATGCTGCAAACGAGATGTTCGAGCTCACTTTCCACATCATCTGGCGTGTGTATAGGCTTGCTCAAATCAATATACCTGCAAATGTCTTGTTTGAAACGTTCCCAATTTGTCTTATGATTGACCAAGTAGGGTTTGTGTGGCTTCTGTATGATTCGATCACTAAGCGTCAGAGCAATTGGGGAATGATCTGAACTCAAGTCATGGTTTTCCTCTACAAGAAGGTAGTTTGCTGAGATATTCTTTACAACGAAGAAGTCAATCAGGTCTGGAGTTTTGTTTGGGTCAGTGGGCCAGTAGGTTGGTTTCCCAGTAGAATGTGCCTCACAGTTGTCATCAATAATTGCTTGATGGAGTCTGCGTCCCTTTTCGGTGGTTAATCTCGATCCCCAGTCAGTGTTTTTTGCATTGAAGTCGCCTCCGAGAATGAAACGATTTCCAAGTTGGGCCAAGATGTTCTTGTATTCTTCATATTTAGTTTTGTACTTAGGTGGACAGTATATGCTTGCGACAGTAATCAGAAATGAATTAGTTTTTATCTCAAGAGCACACATCTGGACTGCTTCATTTTCAATTTTGATATACTCCTGATGGGCCAGGTTTTCTTTGATGATCACTGCACTTCCACCACGGGCATTGTTGCTCGGATGAATGGCATGGTAGCATTTGTACCCCTTGAGTCTGCAGAAAGATTCTTTGGTGAAGTGCGTCTCAGATATGAGACAGATATCAACATGATTGTAGTCTAGTGCCAACTGAAGCTCATTTTATTAAAACATATGGTTAGACTGTCGTATTTATATGTGCGTCAAGAACATAGAGATGGAAACATTCAAATTAAATGGATTTCAACGGATGATCAAATAGCTGATACTCTAACTAAGCCATTAAATCATGCTAAGTTTGTCAAATTCAGAGATTTAATGCTGTATAAACACTGATCAGATTCTATTTTGATATTAACAGCTAGAATCGACTAAGTCGGAAGATTTGGTCGATTCCATCACCACCATGCTCAACCCGGAGACTGATATGTAGAACCAGGAGAATGATGCGACCAATACGGAGAACGCTATGCTGAATACGGAGTGTCATGAATGGAAGCTTGTTGCCTTGCTCGGGATACTGGACATCGAGATGACGACTTGGAGGGGAGTGTCAAGATTATCAATCCGTCCTCTCTCGTGATACATACTCCGTGGATACCGATGGCCGTGGACCTAGTTCCTAAAACCACCGCAACCGTCGTTGGCGCTATGTACGCTGCCACCTCCGGCTCAACCTCACTTCTGCTCTGCCATCGACTGCGATCAGTTTCCCTAAAGTTCACTTCTGCTACTTAAGTTCATTACGATTATATTTCAATTAACTTCAGTGTATTCTGATACTATCAAGAACCCGGAGGTATGTAGAATAAATCTCATACATGTATATTTCGATATCCGTTTATTTCTTTGTCCTGAAAATATTCATATTATATTATAACCGGCTCTTTAAGCAACCTGATGGGATCCATTTCGAAACTGACTAGAGGAAGAAAAATTATGCTGAAGAGGAAGAAATTGGGCGATTATCGAAGATAATAAACCAAAAAAGAATGCAAAACTATGTACTAAGAAACCAGGAGAAGGGGCTACGTAAGTGAAAAACAGCGCTCGTGTGACAACCTCCGGCGATCCGTCGTTTTCCATGTCCGCGGAGAACCTCGTCTGCGGACGTCAAAAATCACGCTCGTGTGACATTAGCCTTAAACGTCACGTTAGGAATTCATAAATACTTTGTAGGTTTTATAAATACCGCATTATGTTTCAGGTTTTTGATTTACTGATTTGAACTTTGAAGGTTGATTAGAAGGTTGTCGATTTACTGAAATTTGCTAATACCAGCATGGGACAGCCAGATCAATGAAAAAATAGCACTTTGTGATAATATTAAACAATGATGGACAATTTAAAACCTTTAAAAAAGCACTGCTTGTGTAGTTAAAGTTGCTAACTTGTATAAGAAATAATAAAAAGTTAAAAAAATTGCATAACAACAGTGAGATATTGACACTGGACAAGAAAATACACATTCTCGGAGAAAGACCCTACTAACTAACATTGATGATTAACAATAACTAATACTAATTTACACTACTTGATAGTAATTATTAATGATTAATGATAATTTATGATAATAATTAATCTATCATTTAGTGATTTAGACAGAAGGGGGATCGGCGCAAACAACATAATAAACCGTTGTCACGAGTTTTTTATTCGATTTTCTGAATTCTGAATCTACATATCTTGAAACGTAATCCAGCAAATTTTGAGGGGGGTGGGGGAGGGATTGTTTTTTCTTTGATCGATTCCAGTGGTCCATTAGCGAAAACAATAAACCAAAATATCGCTCTATTAAGCGATTATCAATAGTAGGATCCTCTACTCCGTGGGTAGAGTTGCCATTGCAAGGGTTAAACTAACATCTCTGCCGTTACCATATAGAATACATACACGATGACGATATAATTAGTTTTATATTCAATGACTTGGCAGGATCAGGAAGAGTGCAAAGAGGTGGTGTACATTCAGCTTCCCATCATGAATCGAGGATCCACAGCAGCGAAGTTTCCGGAGTCGAAGCCAGTGGCTCTGCAGACGAAACGGAATCTTCTCACAGGTCTGAAGTCAGGTCGGTACAATCTTCATGAATTTATTGAAATGGTTGTTCTTAACTACCTAGGATGGAATCACCAGTTACAGACAGGTCTAAGGAATTATTGTCAGTTTTTCAAGTTGGTGCCCTACTATTAGTAGTTGGAAACTTTTCCCATGGGCCTTTAGTAGCTCCGGGATCTCCTATTGGTTGCCCGCATGTTAGATTTATAAAAACCAGCTCTCTTATTAGAGTAATTCAAGTTTTCCGAATGGCCCTTTTTGACCCATTGGCAGACACCCTGAAAATCGAAATTGCCAATTGTAGACAGGCTTGGAGACCAGTAACAGACACGTTTAAGAAAACGACCAAAAACATTTATTTGAACACAAAAATATCACTTTTCTGTGTACATTTTGTATAGGTATAACTTGTTTTTAAATCGTGGAACATAATTTTTTCCCTTGATTAATAAGTAAGTAAAACAGTCTTGTGATTAATAACTAACACAGTAACTAGTAGTTGATTAGTAACATAGTCTTTTTGTTTTTGAACTACAAGTAGGTGTTATCACTAAAAACGACAGGGCAAGGCAAGGGACTGTGGAATACCAATAAAAATCTTACTCGTTGTCTTGTTGACTTGTCACATTTAAATATAGTAGGATCACCACTGAACATCAATAGGCTTGGGGAATTGGTAACGCCTGCTATCCTTGTTACTATTGAATACTAAGGTTAAAGTATTTTGCTGTTTACAATGTCACTTACAATAATGAATGAATGAATGAATGAAAAACATGCTTTATTAACAATTGTTTACAACAAATCACATCAATTGGTAGTAACATGACCAAGCTTTGGTGAATACCTTCAGCCGGAGTTCACCGTTTTGGAACAATCGTATAGGCTTAATAATTTTGCTGTGTATTTAGTTCCTAATTAGTTTGTAAGTTAGTACTTAATATTTTTTTTTAATTTATTTTCTATTTAGTGTTGAACGTATAATTATTATTTTCTTTCTCCTGTCTATATGTTTTTAGTTATAATTGAACTCGTTTATTAGAAATCCTCTATAAGACCAAGCCTGTGTTACAAAGTTGCACAGCTCTTCCCACTTGCTTCCGTTTAGGATGTCCAATAGCTGATCTCTGGGTATTGTTCTCTTGAGCTCGAGTTATTAGAGACTTTGTACTTCCCGTTCTTCGTCCGCTATGGTCTCCAAATTGAAATGGCCATGGATTGCACTTCTAAAACGAGGAGCGCGTTTTTCTGGCAGAGAACTGATGTAAACTTCAAAAACGTCCTCCAACTCCATAACTGCAAATAAAAGTAGGTTTAGCCGTTATCCAACCAGTTTTCAAGAAGCTAAATAATTATTGTTCATCAAAATCCAATTACACAGTAAAACATTCCGAAGCTTGTTCTTGAAATGGTTTTCGTACAAATCAATTCTGAGAAACATAATCCAGTTTCAAGCTGAGTGAACCTTTAAAGCTGAATGAACCTTTAAATAGAAAAATCAGTTCAGGGGCCCCCTTGCAATATCGCTGGACACTACAGGATTTTATGGGTTGACAGATTTTCATCCATGAATTTTAAATTGATCTTTGGTGTAATAACTTCCTTTAGCGCATTCAACCGGTTCAAGGCTCATTAAATTTGACTCGGAAATTCTAAAAACCGAAAGGAAGACGAGTCAATTTGTGGGGAATAAATTTTATTCCCCACAAATTAATTTGTCTTCCTTTCGGTTTATAGCATTTCCAAGTCATTTTCAAGATTTTCCAAACCAAATTCAAGATTTTCCAAACCGAATTCAAGATTTTCCATGTAAAATTCAAGATTTTTCAAACCTCACTCAAGATTTTTTTTTTCAATCCAATTTATTTACATTTACATTTCCTTAGTTTTCGTCCTACTGGCGCCAGTCAACTGGCCTCGTGTAAACGCGGCATAAAGCAGAATAATGCTCAGCCCTCCCGTTTTCTGATGGCACTTGGTATTTTTTCCTCATTTTCTCACAGGTGTGAGCAGCACAGGAAGCCACGCTTCGGGAGGTCACCATCACGCTGAAACTGAAAGGAAGACCTGCGTTCAGGACGTGGCGTTGGACTCTGAACATCACGCTCACGGCCACAGGAGCCAAACTTCGTCAGTCTTACCCGAAGCTGAACGAAGAACTCAAGGCGCCAGAGCTGAAGGTTCTGAAAGGAGGATTCATAGTTCTGGTAAATAATCGAAGATGATTGAAGATTCATTTGATTAGATTATATCAGGGACTCAGGTTGGAACCAATTTTCACCCGCCGCACTAAACCTGGGCTTATCTTGTGGAGCGTTGCACTGTAGGCCAACCAATAGACTCTCAGTCCAGTCCACTCCCTCCACCAAACTGATGATCCCCCCTCCCTACCAGGTTGTATCCCGATGCAATCACTTCTGGTACTAGAGACCTGAAGATTCTGTACAGCCAAACGTCAAGTGATGAGGTGCATCTGCTTGACGTATCTCTGGCGTTTACTCCGAATCTGTGCAGATGTTCCTGTAAGCACCCGTGCCCTGTGCTGGCAGAGTGGGACACTGGTATGACTTCCTGTGTGTCACACTCGAAACACATTGCTGAGGGGGCCAAACTAATGGGTACCAAAGTACGCCGGCGACCGGGTCGCTGTTGAGTCTCCCTCTCCTGACACTATATACCTAGTTAGGAGTAAAGCGGTATGGGCAAAATCTTTGACTCCGGGCTTGTGACCTGTCTGGCTTCTGGGGACAGTGGAGCCGCTGGCACCAGATGCATAGCAGTTTGCAACTAAATCAGTCAGGTAAACTTACTGACATCGCGCCGTGTTCACGCTGAGCTCACACTGGTTACCTTCCTCGCTGATTCACAGATATTTCCTGTCTGTCGTTAGTCATGCTAAAAACCACCCAGAAGAGTGAAGGAAGGATCAATGGCCAAAATTACCACGGTACAAGAATTTTTTAAGAAAACGTGTACCTACCCTGGAGGGCGCATTGTCCGCTAAAGGGTTAAAAATCCAATTATGGATCATAACAGTCTGATAAATTTATTGAAGGAAAAAAAACCTATTACTCTCCTGCTGTTAGAACGTAAGTTTTGGTTCCATGTAGGTTCACTCAAGGTCGATTTGGTATGTTTAATTGAAGGTTCGTCGAGTGTAGCGTCATCCATAGGCGAATCTTCTGGCGTTTCCTCATCCTTTGACTTCGGAGCTATTGCTCGCGGCCCTGGTGATGGAAAAGCTCGCACTCATGTCATGGACTTGGGAATCTTAGATACTGGAGGTACAAAGTTTCTTACTGATAGGTACTCTAAATTGAGTTGAAATATTTCTCTCTTAGTTTTGTACATGACAATCAAACGAATCTTTTTCAGCATCGTCTGTTTCATCTTCAGCTACTGGAAGTCGTACTGTTCACTTTGGAGCAGCTGGCGAAGGAGAATCAAGGCGTCATGATTCAGGTTCGCGGGAAAGGCACTACAGTTTTGGAGGTAAATGAGTACAGGTTAATGTGAATGAGGTAGAGGCACCCAATGTTTTGGTGGCCGAGGAAATGTGTCACCGCTGGCCTTTCTTGCTGATTTCTGCCTGATTTTGAAACTTGTGTGAGGCAAATATTTTAACTACTGTTGAAGAAATGAAGATGCTTGCGTTGTAGGTTGATCCTCTACCTACGACTTTTTATTCAGATTGTTATACTGAGACAGGTGCATGCACTACCTCTACCTTTGAGCTAAGCAAGCTGATGGGCAAAGTGGTAGTTTTATTTTACATAACAACAACTTTACCAATCATATTGTTCTAGGTTAAACTGGAGCCAAATATGAAGGCAGTGACTCTTACAGTAGATCAGTTCGTGGGTCGAGCGGAAGAAGTTCTGCAGGCAGTAGTTACAGCGGTGGAGCTCGTTATTCTAGCGGCCGCATGCACACCACAGGGTCAAGGTCCTTTGAGGGAACTCCAGACCTGGTCCAGATTACAAAAGGTGATACAAGTCAATTCTCAGTTTCTCTTAGTCTATTTAATCATGATGTACAGAACAAAATTAGGTGGGAGAAACCCGCCTCATAGAAGAAAATTCTACCCAAAAGGTTATGTCGATTAGCATCCCTTCCTCCATAAGGCTTTGCAGGAGGGCTTCGTTTCTGTCCATTTGGCCCTGCCCCGTCTTGACAATAAGTGATGGAATGGTCTGCAATCACATGTTAGTTTAAACTTCCAGTAAAGAGCCTGTCGTACTCCTAGTTTCAATTACCAACCACAACAACTTACAAGCACTCCCTCTTATCTATTATCACCTCTGCGCACACTACTTGTATTACAAAATAGTAATTCTGTTTTCAATTTTTAGCAGAAAAACAGGTAGCTCCTCTGCATCATCACACTCTTACAGCAGAAGCTTCTCGTCTCGAGGTGAAGGCTTTGAAGCTGGAGGCACCGATGATGACCACCGTCTATAACTAATCAAGACGATCGCCAAGGATTCAGGTGAACAGTGGCTTCTTATTTTAAACATTTACCCTCGGGCACCCGCGACTCTTGGACGAAGCAAATAACCCGCGGGCGGTATTCCATGCCGCCCCCACGTAATTTACTCCTAAATTGATAATAACTAAGTCTAATCAGTGTTTTGAGGCCAAATAGATTATACCACGCTATTCACCATTAAAAAATTTAAGAAATGGCAACTTTGGATTTTTTGTTATTCGTAAATTAGTGCCGCAAAAAATCACAAAACAAAAATCTGATTTCAAATAATTTGAATTTCTGGTGAGATTGATTTTTGCGGGTCTCAATGCATAGTTTAATACTCAGAAATGAATGTTGAAACCACAGAAAAATGGTTCGGTTCTTTTCTAAAAAAAAAAAAAAAAAAAAAACATCAGGGATATGAAATACCTACACATTTTTAAATAATAGGTAGGTACTTTTTATTCATAACATCTCAATAAAACTTTAGTAAATTAACTCATTTGTTATAAATGTTTCGTGAAGGTAGTTACAAGTATCTAAGAATGATTCTTTCATCATAAAACCTTTGTAGAACTGTGCTCACTGTCATAGCTGAAATCGGCAAATGGCTCATCGTTATTACCTTGAAATGAATAGTGTTCCACTGCTTTCAACTCTTGTAAAACAGCGGCGATATCTTCAGGGTCAAAGATCCGACGAGATTCACTCATGTTATTAAATAAAAGTTTCCGAATTATTTCCGACTAGAAAAAACACAATATCCCGCGGACAGTATACAGTACCGCTAGGTGACCTTTCCACTTTGCCTGACCGGAAACAAGTGATAGGAGTAATAGAAAAATTGGTACGTAGGGCACTGATGGCCAGACAGTGCAAGGACACTTACCTAGGAGCGATCTACTGGAAATGTTACGCATTAGTGAGTTACTTTACTGTTTACAGAGTTGCGGCATGGAGTGCTGTCCCGCGGGTTTACATAGACCAGATAGAAAAGTGTACTTGTATTTCTTTTTGAGGTGTTGTGGCTTTATCGCTAAGTCCTCCTGACCCCCCCCCCATCACTTAGCCCTTTGTTGTTTGGTTCCTTATTGCTGCAGCGACTGATGATCACCGCCTTCTGGGTAAGTCAAAAAAGGGGCGAAAATTACTGCAGAGGATTTTTTAAAACTCTGCAAATTCTTGACACAACGGTTCATTATCTCCTTTGTACAGATCACCCTTCTGTCTAGATCACTAGGTCTAAATGTCTAGATCCTAAATGTTAGATTGATTATTGTTATCAATTTTATCAAGTACCTAGTGAAAATTATTATAATTTATTGTTAGGTACCTATTAATATTTCGTATTTATTATTAATAATAATTATTATTAATTATGACTAATTAATACGATATAATTCTGGGGTTTTTAATACTACGTCGGTAATAATTTTGGTTTATTATCTTCGATAATGAACCATTGGAATCGCCCAAAGAAAAAATTTTTTTAACCCCCCCTCAAAATTTGTTGGTTTACGTTTCAAGATACGTAGATTCAGAAAATCGAATAAAAAAAAAATCCGTCCGTCCGCCGTACGCCGTCCGCCGTCCGCGCCACTTTGCCCAGTTAGCGTTGAGTTAAAATTACGAAATTTTTTTTATGGGTTTCGACCAACCCCACAATGGTCCTCGAAACTTTTCATAACCCTAGGTCAAGGGGAAGGGGTTCAAAACGAATTTTGAAAATTGGAAAATCTCATATCTCGAAAAATTCATATAGAACGGTATGTTTTTAATTTTATATTTAGATAGAGTTTGTTCCGTAGAATTTTTTAAGACCATCCGCAGCTTTGTACGACCAGCCGTTCGTTCACAATGACGGCTCAAAGATTGTGCCTCACAACACGATCGTGAATCAAACTGTTGAAATACAGGTCCATTTTCATACTAACAAGCTCTTTGGAACATCATATGGCTTAAGTGATGTCGAGTTTGTTGTTCTGAGGTGCGTTTCGTGCTACGGAAATGAAGGTAATTTCGAATGTTTGTTGGTAGGTACTTCTTATAGAAAAATTATTACCGACGTAGTATTAAAAACCCCAGAATTATATCGTATTAATTAATCATAATTAATAATAATTATTATTAATAATAATTACGAATTATTAATACCTAACAATAAATTATAATAATTTTCACTAGGTCCTTGATAAAATTGTTAATAATTAGTGATAATTGATAATAATAATTAATCTAACATTTAGGATCTAGACATTTAGACCTAGTGATCTAGACAGAAGGGTGATCTGTTCAAAGAAGATAATGAACCGTTGTGTCAAGAATTTGCAGAGTTTTTTTATAAAAGAAGTACCTACCAACAAACATTCGAAATTACCTTCATTTCCGTAGCACGAAACGCACCTCAGAACAACAAACTCGACACAAACTAGCTTGTTAGTATGAAAATGGACCTGTATTTCAACAATTTGATTCACGATCGTGTTGTGAGGCACAATCTTTGAGCCGTCATTGTGAACGAACGGCTGGTCGTACACAGCTGCGGATGGTCTTAAAAAATTCTACGGAACAAACTCTATCTAAATATGAAATAAAAAACATACCGTTCTATATGAATTTTTCGAGATATGAGATTTTCAAAATTCGTTTTGAACCCCTTCCCCTTGACCTAGGGTTATGAAAAGTTTCGAGGTCCGTTGTGGGGTTGGTCGAAACCCATAAAAAAAATTTCGTAATTTTAACTCAACGCTAACTGGGCAAAGTGGCGCGGACGGCGTACGGCGGACGGACGGATTTTTTTTTATTCGATTTTCTGAATCTACGTATCTTGAAACGTAAACCAACAAATTTTGAGGGGGGGTTAAAAAAATTTTTTCTTTGGGCGATTCCAATGGTTCATTATCGAAGATAATAAACCAAAATAAAAAATAGACGCTTCTTTTCGTCAATGACCCCCCTTGATGTTCTCATGCCTCCAACCTACCCCCTTAACATTTTAGTATCTACTTTTATTTGTACATTTTCATTCCCGTCCTTCTCGCCTCAGTTTGCGAATTTCCAATTACGAATTTTCAATCAATTTTTCATTTATTAGACACGTACACACCTTATGAGCAGCAAACAAATGTAACAGTTGATTGTGAAAATGTGTATTGTTTCGTTGTAGCTTTTTAATGTGCTTGTATCAAACATTTTTTCTATTTTCCTGGTTGGGGGGGGGGGGGGGGGGTCGTCACTAAGCCCACCCTATGCCCCCTCTAGTTCCGCCAATAGAGTTGAGCGATGCGAGCAATTCGGTATCACGATTCTGAATTAGTCATTTTTCAACTCAGTGCTGTTTGATAGTCTCTGTTTGTCCTCTTGAAGACCATTCTCACTCGGGATGCAAATACATAATCGATTATGGACGAAGAAAACCATCGGAAAGCAAATAATTATGCGTTTGTAATAAGTACCAACGATTATTTGCTTTCGATTAATCGAACATCGATTATTTAATACCGATTAATCGGTCACATCGATTATTAGCTCACGATTATTTTGTTCCGATGTTGCATCCCTACTTCTCACCGTCCACCCTTGTTCCCTAATTCAGCTCTCTCTTCTTTCAGATCGCTCCTCACGTTGAGACTGTCGTGGGGTCTGAGATGACTTCGGAGGTCACTCTGCTGCCAACGATCGGCCGACCTTCACGAAAAACCATAACGAAGAACAACACGGAAATCAAAACCAGAATCATGACTGAGCCTCTTGCACAGCCTGACGTTGTGCTGTCAGCAGTCAGTGGGGCTCTCATACTTATGCTCCTTGTCTACATTCTTCACAAGGTAATACGCCTCCCAATATTACGGATGTTAAAGAATTCAGAATTTGCGTTCAGTTGCTGATTTATGGTGAACTGAGTGGAAATAGTTGATATCAGTTGTAGGCTGATTTATGGCGCATTATTATAATTGTAATTAGAGCTCCTCTGTGAGCTCCAGTTGTTTTACCAACTAATTGAGGCTGAACAGGCCTTGAGATGCTCAAGAAAGACTTGGAATTGTGAACGATGGCTGGGGATGGTTAAGGACTGCTCAAGAGTGGCTTTGGACCGTTTCAAATGACAAGGACGCTCCTGGTAAGGCATGAGAGGGGTTGGGATGGCGGAACATCCTGGAATGAACGATGACAGGGGATGGTTGAAAACTGCTCAAGGGTGGCTTTGGACTGTTTAAAATGGCTAGAGGTGCCTGTTGGGGGTGAAGAAGCTTTGAGATGCTCAAGGAAGGCTTGGAATGGCAAAGGATGACTGGGGTTGGTTGAAAACTGCTCAAGGGTGGCTTTGGACTTTTTAAAATTACTAGAGCCACCTGATGAAGCTGAAGATACTCAATAAAGACTTGGAATTTTCAAGAATGACTGGGGATGGTTAAGGACTGCTCAAGAGTGGCTTTGGACCGTTTCAAATGACAAGGACGCTCCTGGTAAGGCATGAGGGTGGCTTTGGACTGTTTAAAATTGCTAGAGGTGCCTGGTGAGGGTGAAGAAGCTTTGAGATGCTCAAGGAAGGCTTGGAATGGCGAAGGATGACTGGTCAAGAGTGGCTTTGGACCTTTTCAAATGACAAGGACGCTCCTGGAGCATCCCAAGGCCTGGAATACTGAACGATGACTAGGGATGGTTAAGGACTGTCAAGAGTGGCTTTGGACTGTTTAAAATGACTAAAGAGAGGCCTTGAGATGCTCAAGGAAGGCTTGGAATGGTCATGGCATAATGATCTTGTCAGAACTGAAAGGTGTAGAAGCAGGAAAAAGAAGAAGCCTGATGTTCATGGCATAGTGGCGTATATGTACCAACAAATTATCCTCAAGTATCTCTGGATAGTTAAAAAGAAGGTTAAGGAAGCCCCCACCCTCCCCCTTCCTACGTGACTTCCACACCTGTCGCGGTAGGCCCTAGTCTGGTCCCTCCTGTCGAAATTCTAGCTACGTCACTCCGTCAATTTACTATTTCTATATTAAATGCCAAACACATAGATGATATCTATAATATTATTATCTCAATGCCTGCGAATTATAAGCGCAACACTTTGTCACCTGTTCGTGTCACACTAGCGCTCCTGTTGGGTGGAGACTGCTCTGCCATCAGCTCCTTCCATTAGGGATGGCCATTGGTAGCAAACATATCGATATTTCGATATTATCGGAGGTAAGGTACCTATTGATATTTATCGTATAGCTCAGTATCGACACTTTTTGCAACAGATAGTATCAATAAAAAATATCGATATTTACTGAAATATCTGTTGAAAAAAACATTCAATTAAAAAACTATGTAAATAGGTACCTAAGCCAAACTTAGTTTTCATACCTATTTAAACATAAGAATGTTTACAACACAGACAAATTAAACATAAATTACGACACAGACACCTATAGGAGTAGTGAGGGGGGGGGGGGTTGAGGAACGGTGGCGGGGGTTTGTTGTAGCAACGAAGTAGGAGTGGGGCGGTAACCAAGGTGTCAGGCGCATGCGCGAGGATTCGGGGGGTCTTAGTTCAGGTTTCGGCCATCTAATTTTCGCGTCGCGCCAGCTGTATGCTGGCAACCACCCCCCACCCTGAGTGTCCCTTCTGTACGTAGTATAGTAGGGTTTTCTGTGCCTATAGGTGTATAGATACTAACCCTTATCAAAATTAGCTCACAAGGGGTCCCCTTCTTCTTCTTTCCATTTTCCTGTCCAGGCCGTCGCCATGATGGACATGGAAATTTATTCATGGAGGTTAGAACGTTCACTGTACTAGTAGAAAGCTCTACTAGGTCACCCTCAACACTAAAACTCGGATTTTTTCATTTTTCAGAGAATTTTGGAAATGTTTGGTATATTGAATAAAAAAATATCTTCTGAAACTATCATTTACTCAAGTATCAATACCCGATGCTATCTGGCGATGCACTATCGATAAAAAATATCGATATATCGACGGTAAGAATCGATATTTTGATAGCATCGATGGCCATCACTACCTTCCATTACTCAATCAACTTCTCCAGTCAGCGCCATGCCTATTTTCACTACTTAGGTATACTCCGTAACTTACTTAACCAATAATTAATTCATTTAACTTTTATTTCCAGCTCGGTTTCTTCAAGAGGAACAGACCTGAACCATCGACAGGCTCTGAAAAAACGCCTCTCAACTGCAACGGACACTACCAGGGAGACGAACCACTCTAATATCCTCCTCATCAGAAGATTCTTCCATTTTTAAAATGTCTATAATTTATTTTATTATTTTTTTTTTTTCTTTGTAATAGCGCGAAAGTATTTATTTGTTAACGAGTAGTGGGATCATTGAGTGGACTAGCACCTTATATGAATGGAAACCTGAACTCAGACCAAGATGAATCCACGTTCCCTACTCTCTCACCATCAACCATGGACCTTATGGTACCTTCATCCCAACATGTCAAATGAAGTTGCAACCTCAAGCGTTCCAAAAAGGGCTAATTCTCAGGAGCCAATGCTCAACCAGTAATCTCAAGCACCTACAGTGACTCGTTCTGGAAGGACAATCAAGAAACCATTACGTTACAAGGACTAAGATGTTTTGAAGGGGGATGTAGGATTGTGTCAGTTGTTGTTGGTTTTGGAAGACTGGTGGGGGTTTTCAAGTAAGAAGGTTATTCTGTGTTTGGATGTGACGGAGAAGTTCGTTCAATAAAGTGTTCTTGAATATTTTCATAATTACTGAGTTGAATCCTTTAAGATCAAACGTAAAACACTTTTTGCAGTAGCCTACTTAGGACTTACACTTGAAGCAGAATAGGCTCAGGATCAGCTGAGGAATGGCTGTCAAAGTTAATTTCTATGTTATTCACTCTATGGAAGTGTAGGTAATTAAAATGGTCAAATTTTGACATACCTTCATAGGACTGACACTTTGAGCAAAATAGGCCTAGGATCAGCTGAGAGGGCTCCTAAAGCTAATTTTGATGCTAGTCACTCTATGATGCTGTAATGTGGTATGTAGCCTCCTTAGGACTTAAATTTGACGCTTCCCAGGCCCCCGGTCAACTGAGTGGCTATTAAAGCCAATCAAATAAATTTCTATGCAATTTACTCCATGAAGCTGTAATTTGGTAGGTATATACCTTAGGACTAACTTGATGCTGCTCCAGATCAGAAATTTGACGCTTCCCAGGCCCCAGATCAGCTGAGTGATTAGCTAAAACTAATTTCTATGCTATTCACTATATGAAGCTGTAATTTGGTATGTAGCCATATGAGCAGATATATCCATGAAGTTTTTCCCAGTGAGGGAGGAATCAATGTTGACTCTTAGTTATTTAATTGGTGGTCGAAATTTCAACCCTGCATGTCAAGGTCACTTTTTGGTTTTATTAAAGTATCTCAATAAAATATCAATAACAATTTTATTATCAAATGATCATCATGTTAGACTTAACCTCTCTGTCCTGGTTTAGATTCTATCAATTCTTAATAAATAACATTATAACATTAAATAACATTCTTATTAAATAGTTTATTCTGTTTTTACCTAGGTTTTTATGACATCGATATTTTGGGGCAGATATTCGATATTTATCTAGTCTGTAATTGAGGTAAGTATACGATATAGTTAGCATATCATTGGAAGGGTATGGAGTTTGGATTTGAACTACTTGGTACCCCCCCCCCCCCCCTTAATTTCTGGCTTGGGGACTATCAGAAGATATCACAAAGCTATCAATGTCGCCGATGGCGAAGTACCAAGGACACATTATTAGTAGACACTAGACTGGAGACTGAAATAATAACAGCGCCATCTGGAGGATGGATGAAAAGGGATACACAGATACACTGAAGACAGCTCTTCATGGAAGAAGGGAGTTCTTTCTTCCATGACAGTTCTTATAGTGACGTCGGACGAGAAGGTTGCGTGAGTACATTTCCGAGTTCCCATATAGCAAATTGTTGATGTACCTAATAACCATGAAATTAATATTTGTGTCCCTTGTAGATTTATTGACAGTGTCCTGTTGAGGACTTATTGACAGTGTCCTGTTGAGGACTTAATTGACAGTGTCCTGTTGAGGACTTATTGACAGTGTCCTATTGAGGATTTATTGACAGTGTCCTGTTGAGGACTTATTGACAGTGTCCTGTTGAGGACTTATTGACAGTGTCCTGTTGAGGACTTATTGACAGTGTCCTGTTGAGGACTTATTGACAGTGTCCTGTTGAGGACTTAATTGACAGTGTCCTGTTGAGGACTTAATAGACAGTGTCCTGTTGAGGAGTTTATCGACAGTGTCCTGTTGAGGACTTATTGACAGTGTCCTGTTGAGGACTTATTGACAGTGTCCTGTTGAGGACTTATTGACAGTGTCCTGTTGAGGACTTATTGACAGTGTCCTGTTGAGGACTTATTGACAGTGTCCTGTTGAGGACTTAATTGACAGTGTCCTGTTGAGGACTTAATTGACAGTGTCCTGTTGAGGACTTAATAGACAGTGTCCTGTTGAGGAGTTTATTGACAGTGTCCTGTTGAGGACTTATTGACAGTGTCCTGTTGAGGACTTTATTGACAGTGTCCTGTTGAGGACTTATTGACAGTGTCCTGTTGAGGACTTTATTGACAGTGTCCTGTTGAGGACTTAGATAAGGAACAGTTGATAGTGAGGAAATGTGATGGGCATTGGGACTGCTATAAGGGGAGGTTGGAGGCAGACGTAGGTTTAATTTCCTCACAGATAGTTTAGTTAGCGTTAATTCATAGGTCTCACAGCAAAGAGACAGATACGATACACCTATCGTTATACACATAACTATTTAAATAGTGGAGGTTGTTGTGACTAGGAAACAGTAGATTTCGGGTAAGGATGACCAACACTAGTCGTTGTTATCATTCGGGTTTATTACGACGTTTCGATGGTGGAGATGCTGGGATTGTGAGAACGTATAGTTGCGCAATATTGCATCATTCTTTGTTTACTTGAAAGATTCCTTGAAGTTTGACTCTTTGTGTATTGTTGTTGTTTTCCAAGATAGTTGCCTTGTTAAACGTTGCGGGCGTTGGGCATGGGGGAAGTCGGACTTGCTCTCTAGCATCCATGTGAGGGTTCCATATTAAATATGGAGCCTACAAAATGTAGGTTCCATTTGCATTCATGCTGCATGGATGATGGTGACAGTTACTGTGTATGTTCCAACCTGACCTAGTTCATGAACTGAGTTCACGAACCAGTTCAGGAGTAGTGGGGATGAGTTCAAGAACTGTTGGGTTCGTGAACTGCATGGCTGGAACGACCCGAACTATTCCGGCAGGTAGCGCTGAGGGCGGTTTTGATCAGAGTAACCTTCTTCTTCTATCGCTATCAGATATGAGAACTCAACAATTTCCGAATTGAAATTCCGAATTTCAGAATCCCATTTAACGGTCTTGGTTAATTAATTGACTTGGTCTAGGACTAGAAACTGGAATGTATCTAGCATTGACCGTACTTCAAGTAACTTCTTTAAAACAAGAATAACTGTAAGCAGAGGTCTGCTCCTTCTGTAAAAAAAAAGAGATTCTTGTACTGTGGACTACCGGGTGGCGGCGGGAATTGTTGAATATTTATTTTTAATATAGTTCTAAAAACTATATGCTTACGCGTTTCTGAACACCTTCAAAACTCTGCAAATTCTTGACACAACGGTTCATTATCTTCTTTGTACAGATCACCCTTCTGTTTAGATCATTAGGTCTAAATGTCTAGATCCTAAATGTTAGATTAATTATTATTATGAATTATCACTAATAATTATAATTTCTGAGGTGTGTTTCGTGCTACGGAAATGAAGGTAATTTCGAATGTTTGTTGGTAGGTACTTCTTTTATAGAAAAATTATTATTAATTATTATTACCGACGTAGTATTAAAAACCCCAGAATTATATCGTATTAATTAATCATAATTAATAATAATTATTATTAATAATAAATACGAATTATTAATACCTAACAATAAATTATAATAATTTTCACTAGGTACTTGATAAAATTGTTAATAATTAGTGATAATTGATAATAATAATTAATCTAACATTTAGGATCTAGACATTTAGACCTAGTGATCTAGACAGAAGGGTGATCTGTACAAAGAAGATAATGAACCGTTGTGTCAAGAATTTGCAGAGTTTTTCTTTATTCGATTTTCTGAATCTACGTATCTTGAAACGTAAACCAACAAATTTTGAGGGGGGGGTTAAAATTTTTTTTTCTTTGGAGATTCCAATGGTTCATTATCGAAGATAATAAACCAAAATTAATCAGTGGACAAATTGAAGCAATTTTCAATTAAATTGAAACTGCAACATTGTTCATATTATATCGTTTGCCTATAATTAATTTTAATGTCGGCCAAGTTGACTTCCATTCAAACAATGCACTTTATTTCAATCTAATTTATTTAAGTAGGTACCTAATTCAAAAATTATTTGGTTTGAAAATACACGCATGTTCACCAACAATCTTTCATTTCGTGGGTTATAATTTTATCTTTACAGTTTTCTGAGAAATTATTTATTTTAAAGGTACTGTACTTAGACGTATTTTATCTTACGAGATATGATTTTATGATAAAATGATTTAAATGATAAATGATTTTATGATATGATTTTATCTTGTCGAGATATGAACACTTACGTACCAGAATACGCGAAAAACGAGAACCACAAATAAAAGACACAAAACAAACTGGACCCTTCTTCTCCCACAGAAAACCCTACTATACTACGTCTTCTCCCGTGAAACTCAGGAAGTCAAATGATTTTGTGGGAGGTTATAACGTGAGATCACTGTTACCTTTCCAGTTCGAGTTCTCAACCCTCATCTCAATTCAGTGCAAGAAGTTCCCGAACTGAGCTGAACTGAGTTCATGAACTGGCCGCGGTGGAACGCGTTGTCTGCACTGAGTTCACGAACTGAAACAGGCTGGAACGCAGTTCATCATGCGCATGGCTTCTGCGCAGAACTAGTTCCTGAACCAGTTCAAGAACTGGTCAGGTTGGAACATACCTACTGGCTTCCAAGGGCCTCAATGCTGCCACCCTAGTCAGAAATTCACATAAATTACTGTAGGGCTAGGGTATTAGGTACCCGCCCAACTGAAGAATTTGCTATCCTTATTCCCCGTGGGTGCTCTAATGGGACGACGTTAGTGGTAGGCGTTATTGCTACTTTTCCATAACGGTACGTTACGTTAGTTATGAAAAAATAACCGTTATTTTTTTCTGCTACAAAATAACCGTTATTTCTTTTCTGCTAACCTACAAAAATAGTTTGTTTCGTTTTTCAGTTACTTCCTACATGCTAGTTTTTTTTCCGTTTCTCGCTATTTTTCGGTTGTCAGGTTATTCCGAGCACACCACTTTTGAAAAATAGCAGTTTTGCTTGTAAAATTGAACGTTAACTACTGCGATTCTTGTTTTGAAAAACATTTTGGGGTCAAAAAATCTTTTTTAATTCAGCTCCATGGCACTTCCACATTTTACGATGTAATTTACTCTACTCCATTTTCTGTAGATTTTCTGTTGATTTAACATTCCCAGTCAAAAAATTCTTTGTTGCTTATGGATGTATTATTTTTATACCTCTTCTGCTCTTCACAAACTACGAGTATCTATAACGCACTGAGTTTTTTGAAAATTATATTTATGTATAGTTTAAAAAGTCTCCTACACGAATATTATCGCAGTGATTCGTGAAGAAAACCTAGATGATAAAATATCATTTCTACCCGATAATTATATTGTATAAATACGAGATTGTACGATATAAATATATTGTCTTTTGTTCAATGCTAAGTTGCAAGTTGGTTATCCGACACACTGGTAGATACTATAATTTCTACAAGCCATTCGTATAAAAATGAAGGCCGGTCAACTTTGGAATTGATGTTTACACCATCCTATTCTTTAACCCCTAAAATCTTTTAAACGCTATCCTCCGTGCAATTTAATGTGGGATTCTCTATGTGGGCAAACCGATACTCCTCCACAGTCGGTTATCGCCAGTAACTTATCGGTATAAAAGCTGTAGTGATTACTTTCACCCCAGCTGATTACTTTCGCCCCAGTCGACGGTACCAAATAATAATAATAATAATAATAAACTCTTTTATTATCCAAATAGGAACAAAGTTCCCGCCGAGCCTGGACAATTATATAAAACAACTAAACTATACTATTTTTAAACTAAATTACCTGCAATTGAAGTTTATTGAGCCCAATAAGAAGTGGTTATTTGAGTATTGTTTGGTACTGCCAGGAGTAGACTGAAAAAATGGAAAAACTTTGAAACATTAACATTCACAAATTATTTGAGTAACTACCTACGTATACGGCCAGGAGATTGAAAAAAGAACCGAAACTACGAAAAAACGGTCGAGTATCAAAATAACTGTGATGGCCGGGAGTACGGAAAATATTAATGAAATAGAATAACCGAAAAGAAATCGAGAACCTTACCTGAGTACAGCTACAGCCAGAAAAAAAACGTAACCTGTAAAATAACTGAAAAACTTCGAATAACGGAATAACCACTGTAATGTAACGGTTACATTGTAACCGATGCGCTGACCATAACCGAAAAAAAACGTAACCTGTAAAATAACTGAAAAACTTCGGATAACGGAATAACCACTGTAATGTAACGGTTACATTGTAACCGATGCGCTGACCATAACCGAAAAAAAACGTAACCTGTAAAATAACTGAAAAACTTCGAATAACGGAATAACCACTGTAATGTAACGGTTACATTGTAACCGATGCGCTGACCATAACCGAAAAAAAACGTAACCTGTAAAATAACTGAAAAACTTCGAATAACGGAATAACCACTGTAATGTAACGGTTACATTGTAACCGATGCGCTGACCATAACCGAAAAAAAACGTAACCTGTAAAATAACTGAAAAACTTCGAATAACGGAATAACCACTGTAATGTAACGGTTACATTGTAACCGATGCGCTGACCATAACCGAAAAAAAACGTAACCTGTAAAATAACTGAAAAACTTCGAATAACGGAATAACCACTGTAATGTAACGGTTACATTGTAACCGATGCGCTGACCATAACCGAAAAAAAACGTAACCTGTAAAATAACTGAAAAACTTCGAATAACGGAATAACCACTGTAATGTAACGGTTACATTGTAACCGATGCGCTGACCATAACCGAAAAAAAACGTAACCTGTAAAATAACTGAAAAACTTCGAATAACGGAATAACCACTGTAATGTAACGGTTACATTGTAACCGATGCGCTGACGCGATAACGTTTCGATTTTCGATTACAAATACGAACGTTCGAACAAAAGACGAACATGATGAAGGATCACTGAAGTTTCTTCATCAGCTGTCGACAGTATGGGAGTGACAATTTATTGTGATTGTGAGGCCAGAATAGCCTCAATATAGGTAGAAGCAAAACAAAATTTTAGGTGGTTTTATAACTGTTATTTCATCAATTGAATAACGGTTATTTATAACAGTTTCAGGTTATGCGACCCACCTCTAGACGACGTGTTCTATTGACAATTTTGCGCAAACATTGTGTTCTAAATGACAGCAGATTTTAATTATCGGCATAGCACAGAGACAGTAACAACAACAGTTTTAAAACTATTCCCGAAGTGGTTCGACTGATAGTGACCGACTTTTTATTTGGTAGTGACAGATTTCACTGATAGTGACAGACCATTTATTGGTAATTTTAATTAGTGGTATCATTTGATTGTATAGAGTGGAAAAGGTACAGATTCGGCATTTTGTTTACAGACTTGATCAATTCTGAAGACGTTATTTCTGAAAATGGATGTCGTTATCCTTAGACGGCTTGATTCATTGGCTGATAAAGTGGGTGATGGGGTCAGGTTGTGTATAGAATTCCCCGAATTGCTAAAGTCGGACCAAAAACTTTCTCGTTCTCAAGAAGAACAGGTTGCGAAACTCAAATTTTCGGTTGGAAGGCTGGGGAGCGAGATTCAAAATACGCTCAGCAAAACATGGGACAAAGTCAGTGATGTCCTCTCACAGAAACTGCAGGAATATACTTACCACATGGCAGATGGAAGCTGAAGAATTGTTGATTGAAATAGATGTTAACGCTAACATACAGAGGAAAGAAGTTGGTAACCCAACTTGTTCTACAAACACGAGCCACCTCCCGAAGCTCGAGATTCCATCTTTTGATGGAGATTTATTACAATGGACAGAATTTTGGGAACAGTTCTCATCTGCAGTTGACCGTAAGGATTTAGCAGACGTGGATAAGCTCAACTTCTTGGTTGGAGCATTGAAGGGTTCAGCTAAAGAGACAGTACAGTGCCTCCGAATGACTAATCAAAATTATAAATTGGCAGTACAAATGCTTAAAGATCGATTTGGAAAACCAGAGATGGTAATTGATAAATATTATTCTGAATTATACCAATTAAGACCAGCTACTTCGTTTGTCGCAAGGTTTTTGACCAGATTGAAAGACACCTGAAAACTCTCGAACTCATGGGGAGAGATGTAAATCAAAATGAAGGACTGCGTACGACTATTTTAGAAAAATTCCCCCCTGAGATGAACTATGAAGTGCGTAGAAGGGGCCAGAATAGGAAATCGAGGTGATTGTAGCCGAGGCCGAGGAAGGTATCAAGCATCATTTTCACACTGTTCTAGAAAGCCATATAACCCGAAATATCCTCCCCAACAGGCCCACTCAAACCACAATGCTCACTACAAACGTAAGAATTTCGAACCACCAATGAAAAGAAGGAAAGTGGAATGTGTGTTTTGTAAGGGTAACCACTTTAATGATGAATGCCCAAAATATACCACAGTTCATGAGAGAAAACAGCAATTAAAGGACCAATGTTATCAATGCTTTCGGCGAGAACATCGATCTGATAGTTGTAGGGACAAGCGAAGGTGCTTTCATTGTAGGATTTATGGAAAACACAACCGCAGCCTATGTCCTGAAAAATATAAAGAAAAGACTGAGGTTTTAAACACTATGTTAACCGACACTTGCCATGACACCATACTCCCAACTGCTATAATCCGTGCACTTGACAAAAACGGAACTCTGTTACCCAGTCGTGTTCTTTTTGACACTGGAAGCCAAAGGAGTTATGTGACTGTAGATTTGGCTAAAAGACTGCATCTGAAGGATGAGGAACAAAACGATTTGACAGTTTACACATTTGGAAGCATGAGACCCAAACGTATTCGTACTGCCCTTGTGACTCTCCGCCTTCAGCTAGTTGATGATGAACTGATTGAAGTTCTTGCATATACTGTACCAAGAATCACTGGTCCTATTCGAGCAAATGCAGATATCAAACATTCTTTAAGCAGACAGTACCCAAATTTGAATATTGCCACCGACACCAAGACTGATAGCCCTGTGGATATACTAATAGGCAGTGATATATATCACTCCTTCTTTACTGGTCAGACAAAACAAGTACAAGGCAACCTATACATGGTACAATCCAAATTGGGATGGATTCTGTCCGGACAAACCAATAACCAGTTCCTAGACAGTCACTCTCCTTCCTAACATATGTTCATGGAGGACAGGGTAAATTCACAACTCCTGATCCCCCATTACAGGATGACTGTGTCAAGGATTTATGGGAGCTGGAAACAATCGGGATAAAGGATTCCCCTAAGACCCTGCAACAAGACGAAATCATAGAATATTTTAAGAAAACGACAACCTTTGAAAATGGCCGATATCAAGTCAAATGGCCATGGGTACAATACCCCACAGACCTTCCAAAAAATTATGGATTAGCCATTGGGAGACTAACAAGCTTACTCAAAAGACTTGACTTGGACATTCTCCAACAGTATGATAAAACCATTCAAGATCAACTGTCTAAAGGCGTTATTGAGGAGATTAACATCTCAGACCCTTCAATATCACAACCATCTTACCCTGTGCATTACCTCCCACATCACTGTGTAATTCAAGAAGGAAAGACTACAAAGGTCCGAATTGTTTATGATGCGTCTGCCAGAGTGAAGGGTGGTTGTAGCCTCAACGATTATCTTTTCAAGGGTCCAAGAATGTTGGAAGACCTAGTAGGGCTGCTACTTCGTTTCAGAATGTATCCTACAGCACTTACTGCAGACATTGAGAAGGCATTTTTACAGGTTGGCCTTCAACCTGAGGACCGTGATGTTACCAGGTTTATTTGGTTGAGAAATGTAAAAGAGGGTGTTCACAAAGACAATGTGGTTCATTTACGCTTCTGTCGGGTGCCCTTCGGGATTGTGTCAAGCCCATACCTCCTTGCTGCAACCATCAAACACCATCTTTCACAGAAGAACTCTGAGGAAGCTCGAGTCATTTCTGACAGTTTGTATGTTGACAACCTAATATGCAGTGCAAGCAGAGATACAGAGGCTAAATTGATACATTCCACATCCAGACTTGCCTTTGAAGAGCTAGCCATGAATATACGTGAATGGAACTCAAATTCGTCCTCCTTTTTGGATTGTATACCTTCTGATCAGCAAAGCTCAAAAAGGATAACCTCAGTACTTGGACTTAGCTGGAACACTGAACAAGATAGTATATCCATAGCCTCCAAAACTCCCCTCACACAACCTAAGATGACAAAGCGAGAAGCTCTTCGCACAATTGCTTCAGTGTTTGATCCATGCGGATTTGTGGCACCATTGACGTTGCCCACGAAACTTTTACTCCAAGAACTGTGGCAAGACAAATACAAGTGGGATGAGCCTTTGGCACAACATAGAATGGACGACTGGAATGGATGCTTGAAATCTTTGAGTGCAATCCGTGGAATTTCGCTCCCAAGACATTTTATACCTTCCCTGAAGATACACAGCGACTATGAACGGCATTGCCAACTGCACTGCTTCACCGGTGCGTCCCAAAATGCATATGCTACAGTTATTTACCTACGTTGTTCTTTCAATGTAACATCAGTAAGTTTCATCATGTCCCGCACCAGACTTACCCCCCTTTGACAGAGAGAATTGATGACAATTCCAAAACTAGAACTCTTAGGAGTCCTCCTTGGCATTCGACTGATCATCTATATTCGAGAGACCCTCAAATTACAGAGAGTACAAAGTTTCTTGTGGACAGACAGTCAAGTAGTTTTGGGGTGGATTAGATCAGACCAACTTTTAACACCTTTTGTAGCACGAAGAATATCAGAAATCAAAGCAGCCTCATTCGTGCAGTTCCAATATGTTACCTCCCACCAAAATCCTGCAGACATTGCAACACGGCCAGTCTCCATGGACCCCTACCTTATGGATGTATGGCCCTTCTTTTCTCTCCTTACCTGAACAGCAATGGCCTAAGGATTCAGTTCTTTACACTTCATCGCTTCCAGTGCTCATTCCAGATGAAACTGCAGACTTGGTAGTCACAGACCAGACTCTCCAATCTACATCTGATTCTGAGGAGGCTTCCACAGAACAAGTCCAGCGAATCGATGTTTTACCACTTGAGGAACAGAATCAAGACCCAATTGACCCTTCAGACCTGACAGTCATCAAACTTGTTCAAAAGGAGCATTTTCCACGTGAAGTATCTGGTACACGTACTGAACTGATAAAGGCACTACATCTATTTGTTGATGAGTCAGGAGTGTTGAGATGTAACGGCAAACTGCAAAACGCTGACCTACCATATGATCAGAAGTTTCCAATCCTTCTTCCTCGTAGTTCTGTTTTCACTACTAAAGTGATTAAACATTTCCACGACTCCAATTATCATGTGGGCGTCTCCCATACACTTGCTCTTGTTAGAAAGCAATTTTGGATCCCACAGGATATGGTGGAGGACCATATCAACTTCCTGAGATGCCACCTTTACCTAAAGAACGGGTCTCTTTGTGCCTCCCTTTTTCCTATACAGGTCTTGATTATTTGGGTCCATTGACCATCCTTCATGGTGACACAAAACAAAAAGTATGGTGTGTATTATTCACTTGTATGGCCGTGCGTGCAATACATCTTGAAATGGTTCACAACATGACTGCTGAAGAATTCCTACAGTGCTTCAGAAGATTTGTGGCAGCAAGGGGGGCACCTGTCGCTATTCTATCGGATAATGCTTTGCAGTTCAAGCTCTCCGCAGATCTCCTGAATAATCAGTATTGCAAATCAAAAAACATCAAGTGGCGGTTTATTCCAGCACTTGCCCCTTGGCATGGGGGTTTCTATGAGCGCCTAGTAGGTTTAGTAAAGCATTGCCTACGACGATCACTTGACAAGATATTACTCACTGATATACAATTACAGACTGTCCTGAAAGAAGTAGAGACTGTTCTTAACACTCGTCCACTGACAACTGTTGGGCCAGACATGGAACATGTACTTACCCCTGCTGACTTTATAAATCCAGTTGCTCCTATCACTTTGGACGTGGCTGATCAACCCATGTCTGGTGTAGTGACAGCCACGAGGACTGCATTAATTGACAGTTGGAAAAAGAGCAGAAGAGCCTTTGATGAGTTCCATATGATGTTCCATGACCATTACTTGACCAGCCTCTATGAACGACCAAATAGACAGCACAGGCAGCCTAGGGTTGTTGTAAGGAGGAGTCCCCGTATTGGCGACGTAGTTCAGGTGAAAGAAAATGACCGCAACAGCAAGTTGGCCACATTTTAGAGATTATGCCTAGTTGTGATGGACAAGTAAGGACTGCCCGGGTTCGCTTACCAACTGGCCAGATTCTTACCCGTTCCATTTCGCACCTTTATCCCCTTGAGATGAACAATGACTGTGAGACTGACCATGATCAAAGGCCAGACGTCTCAACACCTGACCCCTTAAACTCTCATACACCTGACGATAGCCATGATTCCCAACCTGCCTCTGACATTCATAATGACACAAGCCAATCCACTGATGAGCTACAGGACAATGTGACACTTCAACCTTCAGACAGTCGTCCACGTCGGCGAGCTGCCGAAATGGCTAGAGAACGGGTGCGCCAGTGGACACATAATCTTTTAGTGACCATCCCAGAGCTGAAATCTATATAATATCCTGAACTGTACACTGAAATACTTCTTCACATACATATTATGGTTTTTCTTTCATGACACATTGCATTTCTTTTAGACCCTTTTCCTCCAGGGGTGGGCGCTTCTAGCGTTACCCAAGGCATCAGTTGAAACATTAGACAGTCAGACAGTTGGCCAATTTATTTGTGAATGTATTAAATTACTCGAAAAATCTTGACAGCAAATACTTCAAACTATAGAGGTCTAAAAACAGAAAATGTATTCATTTGGCCTGGGGAGTGTCGCCGATGGCGAAGTACCAAGGACACATTATTAGTAGACACTAGACTGGAGACTGAAATAATAACAGCGCCATCTGGAGGATGGATGAAAAGGGATACACTGAAGACAGTTCTTCATGGAAGAAGGGAGTTCTTTCTTCCATGACAGTTCTTATAGTGACGTCGGACGAGAAGGTTGCGTGAGTACATTTCCGAGTTCCCATATAGCAAATTGTTGATGTACCTAATAACCATGAAATTAATATTTGTGTCCCTTGTAGATTTATTGACAGTGTCCTGTTGAGGACTTATTGACAGTGTCCTGTTGAGGACTTATTGACAGTGTCCTGTTGAGGACTTATTGACAGTGTCCTGTTGAGGACTTATTGACAGTGTCCTGTTGAGGATTTATTGACAGTGTCCTGTTGAGGACTTAATTGACAGTGTCCTGTTGAGGACTTAATAGACAGTGTCCTGTTGAGGAGTTTATTGACAGTGTCCTGTTGAGGACTTATTGACAGTGTCCTGTTGAGGACTTTATTGACAGTGTCCTGTTGAGGACTTATTGACAGTGTCCTGTTGAGGACTTAATAGACAGTGTCCTGTTGAGGAGTTTATTGACAGTGTCCTGTTGAGGACTTTATTGACAGTGTCCTGTTGAGGACTTTATTGACAGTGTCCTGTTGAGGACTTATTGACAGTGTCCTGTTGAGGACTTCATTGACAGTGTCCTGTTGAGGACTTCATTGACAGTGTCCTGTTGAGGATTTATTGACAGTGTCCTGTTGAGGACTTATTGACAGTGTCCTGTTGAGGACTTAATAGACAGTGTCCTGTTGAGGAGTTTATTGACAGTGTCCTGTTGAGGACTTATTGACAGTGTCCTGTTGAGGACTTTATTGACAGTGTCCTGTTGAGGACTTATTGACAGTGTCCTGTTGAGGACTTCATTGACAGTGTCCTGTTGAGGACTTCATTGACAGTGTCCTGTTGAGGATTTATTGACAGTGTCCTGTTGAGGACTTATTGACAGTGTCCTGTTGAGGACTTTATTGACAGTGTCCTGTTGAGGACTTATTGACAGTGTCCTGTTGAGGACTTTATTGACAGTGTCCTGTTGAGGACTTATTGACAGTGTCCTGTTGAGGACTTTATTGACAGTGTCCTGTTGAGGACTTATTGACAGTGTCCTGTTGAGGACTTTATTGACAGTGTCCTGTTGAGGACTTATTGACAGTGTCCTGTTGAGGACTTCATTGACAGTGTCCTGTTGAGGACTTCATTGACAGTGTCCTGTTGAGGATTTATTGACAGTGTCCTGTTGAGGACTTATTGACAGTGTCCTGTTGAGGACTTTATTGACAGTGTCCTGTTGAGGACTTATTGACAGTGTCCTGTTGAGGACTTTATTGACAGTGTCCTGTTGAGGACTTATTGACAGTGTCCTGTTGAGGACTTTATTGACAGTGTCCTGTTGAGGACTTAGATAAGGAACAGTTGACAGTGAGGAAATGTGATGGGCATTGGGACTGCTATAAGGGGAGGTTGGAGGCAGTCGTAGGTTTAATTTCCTCACAGATAGTTTAGTTAGCGTTAATTCATAGGTCTCACAGCAAAGAGACAGATACGATACACCTATCGTTATACACATAACTATTTATATAGACAGATATCAACACAGGCTAGAGGTTGAAAGACAGTTAACGAATCAGTATCCAGTACAATTCGTTACAATCAATCAGTAGCCTCCTCTTCCCACACACACACTTCCTCTCTCACCCTAAAAATGAAAAGTCACTTAGCTAGATCAGATTTAATGTAATCTAGAATATGTGCCCAATTAACTGGTGGTGTTATTATTCTCCAGGGGAAAACGGTTACCAAGCATTCTTTCTTAGGTCTTGTTTATTTTTAAATTGGACAACACATCAAAACAACTCAGGCGTTGATGACCGATGATCTCTTCAAAACGCTAGATACTCCGCAGACGCATTGAACAGAAGAGAGTCCGCAATTAACTTCATTTCAAGGAATAGTTTCATCTCGTTGATAAAGTCCTGAGCAACGGCGCGAGATGCCCCTTTAAGAAGGTTCAAATAGCCAAGCACCATATACCAGTCTCCTTTATCCATGTAGAACCTAAAATGTCAAAGCAATTGGTCAATAAATGCCACTTGGGCATCAGTAACTATGCGAAGTCGGGCCTGAAAGATGGAAGATGAAGTGACGTTAACCGATTCTGAACCGAGAATACTAAAATGCGGAGCTCTAAAGTATTGAAGGGCGGCAGAAATTTGGAAGGACTGGCGTTAGTGAAATTGCCTCAAAGGTGGTCAAAAGCTTGCAATACCCTCTCCCCTTGTCACGCCCTCGTGGCTAAACCCACAGCCAGGAAGTATGGATAACTATATTTCGAAATATCAGACTATACAAATAGCTTGGGAGCAAGGGAAGGGTTTTTCTCCTTCAAATTACTTAAGGGTTTTTCTGGTATTGACTAATTATCCTGAAATCCTGTTCACCAAAAAATAAAGAAATTAACAACAACAAAATTCTCCAGATTAAATTGTGAGGATCCGCACTGCACCTGATTTTGTCTTACTTGGCTCGTTGAAGGACCTCAAAATTATCCAACTCTTCCGGGTCAAAGGGCTCGTTGAGGAGTTCATAACATGGTATCGGATTGGAGGGATTTATGATGAGAATCGCTTTGAGCATCTGGATCAGCATGACCGGCAAAGACGCTCCGCCATCGGGAAGGAATCCAACTTTCCGTGCGATCCTGTAGACGTTGACGAACCGCTCCTTCAACGCAGGAACGGTGTAAACTCCTCGATCGACCGCCAGTCTAGGGACGGCTTGTAGAATGTTCTGGGTCACTTCATCGTCGTTAGCTATCATTTGGATTTCAGTATGTCTCAAAAACATGAGAGTGTATCACTGTTACTCTAGACATGATTACTTTTGAACTGCACTTGTTTTCCTACATTTTCACCGTTTAACCTATAGCTATCCATAAAATACACTCTCGCTTCACTCGTTATTTCAAATTCTACGAAGTAAGTACGGTGTTTGTAATTTCCTATTATTGGGAACTGAAGATGGCTATTTTATGTTCTTCCAAAAATAAGTTCTTCAAAAGTAGAAGTCCTTATCTTTTCCTCTTTCGCCTCGCTAATGACACCTACTCCTGCTCTGACAGCACGCCACAAATCCAATTCCTCTTCCAGTCCTCAGTGGTTGACAAAGATGCCTAGGAGAATCTGTGGGTACGGGTTCAGTTTCCACCTGACTCATGTCTTCTGCGAGTCTCATCATGGACTAGCCAAAACTACACAGGAGTAATAAATATTGTATACCTAATACATAATAAAGACTGTTCGAATATTTAGTTATGTAACTCACCCATAAGATTTTTAATCGCATGTATTTCCAAGTCCAGTGGTCTCAAAGGCATCTTCAAACAATCTCTAGTGCCAGTGATTGCAGCTTGGAGAGCTTCGGTGGCTGACCACATATTTTTACTTTTCTTGGTTTCACATGAACGTTCTGAAAAACATAGGCAGCATATAACTACTGTTGAGGCACCTACTTAGGGCCAAAATCTGGGTGCAGTTGCTTGAAGAGACAACCCAGTGTATGTTCACCTAAGATACATTTCCAATAGGAGTTCAAATGGTATGTTCTGTAGAGATGTTAAGGAGCCGGAATAATGTGTTTCGGTTGAGTTTTAAACCCCTGTGTGTGCTCCAATGTATTCCTCCTCCCACGGCGCGAGGCCCTGGCCATGACGCCTTGAGTGGTGGAGAAACATTTGTGGAGGGTAACCACAAATGTGTTCGGTGAGGGAGCTCAGAAAGTGGAGACGGAACAGGCAAATAGAAGAAAAATTATGATTCAACTCAAGGATTAACAAAATGAAGCCTGAAAAATGGTCTGCAACAAATATTCTGCTAGAGAAAGCAGTCCAAAAGATGAGCAGAAGACGAGGCAAATTATTGAAATTAGGAATTGAGAAAAGGGTGTATTTTGGTTTTGAATTGATTTTGTGAAAGGGAGAAGATGCCAAGTGATGGATCAGAGTTGTTTTGTTCTCACTTAGGTACGATTCACAAGCCACACAACAGGTAGTACATCTATATTTGCAGTTCACTCAAAACAAGGACACGGCCGGCACTGTGGACTCTTGACAGTGAATTTGCCCACCTGCCCATGCACCCGTTCCAGGCGGCCATCCTCAGTGTTACCACTGTCTATACAACATTCCTTCCCCCTTAGAAAGAACTAACAATATTTAACTTATCAAAGATAAGATTTAAGACAATTCACAGCCCATCATATGTGGAAGGAGAATACCTAACGGGTGGCTTGACTTTTCGTTTTGGTCGGACCGGGTTTGAATCTTCTGTTGACAAAAGGGAGTGCTGAATCGACTCCAGATCAGGGTCTCTTAGAGTAGCTGCACCCTCCTCCAGAGTGTTGGATGTATCCAGCAACCAAGGCCTGTCGGCCCTAATGAGAGGATGCAGGTCATCCGACAATCCACTCCTGCGCATCTGATTCACACGTGATTTATGAACTACCCCACTCATCAAGATAACCACATACACCACCCTGGTATCAGCTCCATATCTTTAGCCGTCACCCATTTATAAATACCTTTGCTTTTATTTGGATTACGTTCCAACGCCTTATCATTTACTTGAATTTTGACTTCAATTTGAAAGAATCTGTACGGGACAGCATCGACAAGTGATTACAAACAGGACACCCTGGAAACACTTCAGCTGGAGACATTTGTTAACGTAATAGGGGTAAAGAAGTAGGTACGAGGCAAGGCACTCGTTGAGTCTCACATTGATGAGAAAATTTCTTCCCAATCTAGAAGTGCCAATTACTGATCGAATTAAATTTTTTTTTTAAATCTCTTGAACAAATTTCTTAGCTTTTCCATTAGAATTTTAAGGTGGGTACAATAAGTGACTTACATTACAAGAGTATGGAAGCCTGTTGAATAGAGACTGCATTTGAAGCTGGATTGTGAGTGGACAAGAGTTTGAAAGCCTGTTGAATAGAGACTGCATGCTGATAATTATCATTAGACGAGGAGGTGTTGAATAGCTGTATGGTTCTTGTTGCATATTCAGGCACATGGAAATGGAGCAGAGAGAGCAGGGATGGGGCTACCGATGTGCGTGTCTATGCATGTTCGGTCATCGTTCGACGCATTGGTATGAGTACCCCTATCTGGTTTTTACATATTTCTAGCGGCTATTCCCTCGTTACCTACCAGTAAACCGCCATGTCCAACAATCCCTTCAACACCCGAGTATCCAAAATTAATAAGAAAAATATCTGCTGTCTCTACCCCATGGCCACAGGAAGTGATTGTTCGCGCCCTACAAAGATGAGTGGTACTCTATCAACCCTTGCGACGATTTCTCATCATATTTTCAAGCCCCAACCCTGCAGCTTTTACTGTCCTCTGCCTACATAGAAGAAACAGCAGATGAGTAGTTTGTTTCGTTTACGAACAAATCCTATTCGCTCAACATAGCTCTTGTTGGCTAATTCACATAGGTATGATAGATCAGCTCCATTCACTCATATTTTTTGCATTGATGCTGTTTAATGTGTCTGATTACAACGACGTTTTTACCCAGGTCAATACACACATGTTTGCTTTTGATAGCGTTTAGTGTAAGGGAGAGGGGATTGAGGCTCTTTGATATCGACAGGATGTCGCGGTTTGCTCGGAAGCTTCACAGATAAATTTTTCGCTATACCGGGACCATGGAAACTAGATTGATTAGGATTGCAAACAAGACGGGTCCAAGACTGCTCCCCTGGATTACTACATACTGTACCATACCCTGATCACAATTGACTCCCTCCTGCTTGACCACCTGCTTCTGATCTGAGAGGTAGTTCTCAACCATCCAGTGGAGAGACATCCATCGATTTGAGTAACTCAACTCTACACAGATTGAAAGGTTTTGGACATATCCAGCGCTATCACCACACCCTTGCCACACTGGTGAACATCAGGAACACGAGCAGCACTGGAGAAATGGGGACAAATTGGGAGCAATTGGGAAGACACTGTGGTGCCTCTGAGAACACTTGGAACATCTGCAAGACTGAGGAACAGGATTCTAGGGCCAGTGGGAATATATGGGAGACTGGAGGGATATTCACACTGGTTCCAGGGTTGATGTATTGCTAAATAACTACCTCTCATAAGATCATCCATCCCCTTCAGTCTTCCCAAAACGCCTGCCATCTCTTCCCGGTGTTTTTCCTTTTCTTCCATTAATTTTTCATCGAAGTCTCTTTGCAGTTTTCTCATCACCTAATCAACAACGAAAAACTCTTCACATCCTTGACACAACGGTTTATTATCATCTTTGTGCAGCTCCGTATAATTCACGAAATTATAGATGAATTATAGAGTTATAGAGTTTATAAAGATGATGAGTTATTTATAAATAACTAGCGGACCCGACAGACTTCGTCCTGTCATGAAGATTTGTAATGTGGCAGTTTTTTGTTCCTACGTATTTTATAGTCGTGGCTAAAAATTCTCCTGAACAGAACCGTCACCCTGGTGATAGGGCGTTGTGAATAAAAAATAATTAAATGAAACATATAATATATGAAAACCCATGTTTCTCACATGGTCAATTGTATGTTGCCTGTTCCCGTGTTGGAAAACCATCAGATTTGTTTGTCTATGCGCCAAGTAATCAAACAAAATACATCGTATATCACAAAGTACTACGATGATAACAAAACTGATTTCTGTTAATAATAATTATTATGATTCACATGATTAACAATAAAGCAATTACTTACTTTTAAATCCTTATATTATGCAAATGTATTTAATAGATTTCACTGAATGGCAAGATTCAACTTTGATGTGTGCTTTGAATGTCTTTGATAAAATGGGTGAATATGGAACAATCCAACGATTATCTATTTCAATATGTATCTTGTTGATTTAATTTGAGAATGGTTGATTTTCCATTGTCTGCTGACGATCGGCGACGATACAATGGATAACCGTCATTACCAGTAGTTGTTTCCGATATTAATGTCCGTGGATATCGTTTTGAACATTTACCATCCATCATACACGGTGAATTTTGATTAAGATTTCCACAGGGAACATGTATCATGTTTTTGATAACTACCTCATGAAATCCAGGATCTACTTGTACATTAAGGATTTCAACTGATATCACTGCATCAACTTCATTAAATGAAATTGATGAATTTTGGCCTTATCTTTTCAACCCACCAAATCAAAATGTGTGCATGTGGCAATCCTCGTTGCTTAGACAACAGTGAGTGCTTGACTACGTTTTAGTTCGGAAACATTTGTATGGGAAAAATAAAAGGGCTGTTTTTATGGTTTTTCCGGCAATTATTCGAATTTTTCTCGCCGTAAAAACCATCCTTGAAGTTCAACGAACATTTTAAAAAAAGAATTGGCCAAATTGGTCCAGGCGTTGTTGAGTTATGCGCTTACCAACACATTTTGCGATTCATTTTTATATAATAGATTTGTACCATCACATTGTGATACTGGGGCAATATTTTAATACCTAATTAATAACACAAAAAAAAGAAAAAAAACTAGGTAACTAGGTCTCGTCAACAGATTTCATGTGAGCCCGTAGATTATAATCGTAAAATCCAGATTCCCCAGGGGTACTGGTAATGGGGAGGGGGGGGGGCCCTCTGGGTTCAGAAAACATTAATTTTTCAAATCCCCTCGTCAAAACACAGGAAGAACGTTGCCCACAAGCTTCTAGATCTGCTTCCAGGCAGAAGAGAGGTCTGTACGAAGAAGATATGTAATGAACCGTTGTGTCAAGAATTTACAGAGCTTTATTTTCGATTTTTGGAATCTACGTATCTTGGAACGTAAACCCTCGAATTTTGAGGGGGGTAATTTTTTTTCTTGGGGGATTCCAAAGGTTTATTGTCGGGTTATTATGGATTTGAACGGAAACAATAATTGACCTGCACAAATTATAGTAGGTATCATAAGTAGGTATTTTCTTGAATGAAAATGGCTGTTCAAGAGGGCTCCATAAGTAATGGATACATACTCTTGCAGTGGCTGTATGTATACCTAAAATCATACGCTCACATACATGTAGAACATCTTAAATTAGTACTGTTACCTCTTTTTCTTTCATTTCCAAGGCATGTTCCAGTGTATCTTCGAATGATATCCCCTGGTCTGCTATTGCCTGTTTAGTTGTTTGCTCACATTCTGCCTTCACTGTCAACAGCTATGAACGTATGATAGAAACAACAGGATTCTTCAATCATTAATTTCAAATGATAGTTTTAGTTTCTTAATGACATGGTCTTCTGGAGGAAAATCATACTTTTTTGTAATATTCCATGCTGATCTTTCTCTTCTCTTTTTCAACTTCCAATTCGATCGCGCTGTCGACAGCGTCCGGGATTCCTTTTCTACTCAATTCTACTGCCGATCTCAATTTCATTTTGCCAACAGTCTGTAAAATAAACAAATAAGGCATCCGTGAAACGTAGACTGTCACGTATTTACAAGCCTCGCTTGCAAAATGTACCAATAAACGTAGAGTTTTAATCAAATTTTCTGCTTACGTCCAATTTCAAAAACTCCGTCTGCAAATGCAATGCGACCAATAACGCATTGTGAATGAAAATGTTCATTTCAGCGTCCGGCAATTTTATCTCTTTGTCCGTCAGACGAAACTGAGGGTTCAGCGTTTCAATGTCATCCTGGAGAAATACAACTCTAATTGAAAATACAACTTCTAATTGAACATCATACAAATCCAAAACCGAATTAACTTCGAGTAGTGAGTGTTTGAAGAAGCTTAAGATACCTGAGGTGAGAAAACCCAAGAGTCTAGCTCCCGGACCGGCCCCTACCAAGGGCGGATTGCTCAATTGACCATCACCGGGGTAGCCCTAAACGCAAATATATTAGAGGTGGGGGGAAATTGTCTTGGTTATGAGAACCCCCAGAAAAAAGAATGGTTGACGGATGGCACCTGGGAAGACAGGAAAAGAGGAAGCAAATCAAACAAAAGATCAATCAGAGCAAGACCCGCCAAATAAAAGCCACAGCCCAGGAAGAATACGATGCATCGTTTGGTAAAAAGGAAAGCGCGGAATGACCAGAGACAATGGGTCAATGACCTGACACAAAAGGCTGAAGAAGCAGCTCGCGAAGGAGCTTTACAGGATGTCCAGAAAGGTCTTCTGCAAGACCGGTCCGATAAAGAGAAAGAGTGTATCCCTCTGACCACCAATAAATAACAACTGAGGCGGTGGGAAGAGCATTTCACTGAGGTATTGAACCGGGAATGCATCGATGCGGAGAAACCACATTCGGATGCCTGATCCGGGATCAGCTGAAATCGACGTATCCTTCCTTCAGTCACAGAAATTACTGAAGCTCCCTCAGAAATGAAGAACAGCAAAACCCCTGGAGTTGCCCTGCAGAAAGCCTAAAGGTTGATTTGCGAGCTATGGCAGGCAGAATCGCTCATAAACACTCTGCAGATTATCCTAACCGTCCCAAATGTTGTGTTCATAGCAAAACAATAGTTTATTTACTGAAAAAAAATGGAAAAAAACAAAAATTATAATAATAACTACCCATTATTGTATTTTCAGATAGATGTAACTAACAGAACCGAAACAGTGTTTCGAATGCGTTGCTTCATCTGAGTGTGGGAGAAAATGAGTCCATTATGCAAAAACTCTTAGAAAAAGGCCAAGATCTGACTGATTAGCCAAACGGATACCATCTACCTACAGTCCTAACTTGATTAGTACGGCAGAAATCGATACCCTATCGAAGCCAGCTCGTCGATCATTTATTTTCCCTAAATTTCGCACAATCAATAGTTTAACCATCAATCATGCCCGGGAAAGACAGAGGCGAACCGACAATGGCTGATTTGATAGTTCTTCTCTATGAACCCACTGACCGAATTGCGTTCAAGTTGGATTTACGGCGTTTACAATGTTTTTCATCAGCATAATCGGCCGTTATGCTGATGAAAAACGTTTTAGCCTTTGGTTTTTAGCCAAAAAAAAAAATGGTTTTAGCCTTTATCAAGGCACGTAAAGGCGCTGATATGGAAGAAAGGATTGGGACAAACCTGCCACAATAAGCCACCATACGAAGAAAACTGTGGACCTCATCCTTACTCTTAGGAGGGGCAATCCTTTCAACTGCCTCGATTTTCCGTTTATCAGCTCGTTATCCTTTAGCCGAAAATTTGAAGCCAAAAAATGAAAGCTTGTCAGCAGAGAACTGACACTTGTCCTTGTTTAAGGTTAAACCGGCCTCAGCCAGTATCCTCAGGACATTCTCCAGAGCTTTGTCATGCTCCAACTGGGACCGCCCAAAAACCAGAATATCGTCGCTGACATTCACGAGCGGCGAAGTGCGGTGACGAGGCGAGGTGACTCGGCTCGCCTCGTCCGCTCGTCTCGCCACTCGTGGCACTCGCGTCCAAGCAGTCGCAGGAGCGGTTTTTCAGGCACGAGCGCCCGAAGCGAACTTTCCCACGAGCACGGTAGTTCGTAAGAACGTACGGGGATACTTCATCAGATTTATCCTAATCTATAGCTTTTCCAAGTCAAATTGAAAATTTTCCAAACCAAATTGAGAATTTTCCAAGTCAAACTGAGAAATTTCCAAATCAAATTGAGAATTTTCCAAATCAAATTGAGAATTTTCCAAATAAAATAGGCACGAACCAAAAACTTTTCTTTTAAATCTAGGTAGGTAGTAAGAAGGTATGAATCCGGTCGAGAAATCTTTCTCCAAGATTCCTATACGTGAGAAACGTTCTCAGTTAGTCAGCTGATTGTACCAATTGGATGATGGACATGTTCGTACAGTTAATAAACGCAGCAGCTGGGAACCCACTACATTGATTATTCAAGTACATACTAGCCTACGCAAATACCTACGGTAGGTAACCTACCTCACTTTACTCAAAATATGGAAAATTGATATTTTTTTTTTCAATTGAAAAATGCGGATTTCTTTCTTTCAACTAGGTAGGTAGGTCGATAGTCGTTGTTACTACAAATTGACCCTGTCAAGAAAGTAATTCAGAAGCAAGCCATCAAACACATCATTAGGCTTCAAGATCACATCAACGAGGTGGTAGTCCAAATCCTTGACACGGATGATCAAACCACACGAGCTGATCCAGTTGGTGTGACTACTATTACTTATAAGAGCCAATGAGAACTAAGTAAAGTACTCTAGGTCTCCATTAACCCCTCTAAATTGTCAAATGAATATTGCTTACAAGTAGATTGTGTATTCACATTGTGTACATATTATTACTTGGTGCCAATAAAGAAATATCAAAGGAAAAAATGTTTCACAAAAGCACCATCAGCTCAACTTCAAGCTTCAAACAACCCAAGCTGTTTCAACTCAAGCTTTTAAATCTGAGGATTTTGTTAAAAAGCAATGGTTGGAAACACTCTGAAATCGTCTGAAATCAACTAGGGATCAGATAAATGGGGCAAAAAACATTTAGAGTGGAGTATAAACTAGTTTTGGCCCTCGTGAGATAGCTATTGTTGTCAGTCAAGCGACGATATCATCTTTGCACTCTATGATCTTTGGACAGCAAAGAGGCAGAACGTCATAACCGGCTGCTGCACCAACATTAAAATACACAGATTTACTATGGATCAAAGGCACGTCCACAATGAACGAACAGACAACCAATTAACCTCATACCAGGAAATGAGAGCGAGCTTCCAACACTTTGGTCCACATCCTGTCGATGACGCTGGCATTGTTCCTCTCGCTCTCATAATCCTTCTTGGACTGTTCGAGCTGCTTGAGGATTTTCTGAATGTTCCGTTTCGTGATGGACCTCGCGCTTTCCCCTCCAGGCAAGTCTGGCTCTTCGAGTCTTTCCTTCAGATCTTGCAATTTATCTCTGGACGATTGAAAGAAACAAAAATTCGAGCGTTAAATTAAAATCGGTTCTCGTTTCAGGAAAGAGCAACTTTTACTACTGGGAGTAGGAGGAATGTATTCAAAGTTTCTGCAACACAGCAAATGTGAGGTCCTAACTGTTAAAATTGCTTTGCCGCCATCCTACCTTCTCTTTTCCCATGAAAAATCACAATCTGGATGAATTTACTCACTCAGCTTCCTTAGCGGCCATTTCGGCTTTTTCAATGTAATTGTTCCTTTCTTCTCCTTTCTTTCTCAGCTCCGCCCACAGCTTCGGATCAGCCTTTTCAATTGTAACACTTAATAACCTGCAGACGTCTTCAGTAAATTCTGTCGTACAGAAATACTACATATAGTTGGGCAGTACCTAAACATGGTAAATAGTGTTGTCTGTAATCATCACTAGGTAATCGACCGTTGAAGAAGCCTTGATGTTCTTTGGGTCCTGAACCCCCATTTAGAAGCCTCACTGCGTAGGGGAGTCTGGCTTCTGGACTCCAAACCGGAGATGGGCGAATTCATATTCATAAATATGAATACGAATAAAATTCATAAATCAAAAATATGAATATGAATACGAATAGTGATTTGAATATGAATACGAATACAGCTATGAATATGAATATTAATACGAATGAAGCCATAATCACATCTTTTAGTAAATTTTCCCAGAAATTCACATTTTTGTGTGAATTTTTCTAAAAATTTACTGTATTTTTTTGTGAATGTTACTCAAATTTTCCTATTGTATCTACAGAGAATTTTACTGAATTTTCCACAAAAAATCAACAAAAATTCACATTTTTTTTTGAATTTTATAAAACGTTTTGCCATTTAAGGATAACTTACATTAACCTTTCTCCTTTTAACAATAAACTTTAGTCAAATTGATGTAACAAGTAGGGATTTTAGTCAGATGGATAGTAGAAAGGAGAAATGTTAGTGACATTCATCCATAAATGGCAAAATGTACTATAAAATTCACGAAAAGAGGTGAATTCTAGAACACAACACAAAAAACTCTGCAAATTCTTGACACAACGGTTCATTATCTTCTTTGTACAGATCACCCTTCTGTCTAGATCACTAGGTCTAAATGTCTAGATCCTAAATGTTAGATTAATTATTATTATCAATTATCACTAATTATTAACAATTTTATCAAGTACCTAGTGAAAATTATTATAATTTATTGTTAGGTATTAATAATTCGTATTTATTATTAATAATAATTATTATTAATTATGATTAATTAATACGATATAATTCTGGGGTTTTTAATACTACGTCGGTAATAATTTTTCTATAAAAGAAGTACCTACCAACAAACATTCGAAATTACCTTCATTTCCGTAGCACGAAACGTATTTCAGAACAAAAAACTCGACATCACTTAAGCCATATGATGTTCCAAAGAGCTTGTTAGTATGAAAATGGACCTGTATTTCAACAGTTTGATTCACGATGGTGTTGTGAGGCACAATCTTTGAGCCGTCATTGTGAGGTCGCCACGACGTCGGATATTTGTATTACAGGTTGACGAGGTGGCCACAACGTCGTATATCTGTACTACATAACGCTGAGGTCGCCGCGACGTCGGATATCTGTAGTAAAGATAGACGAGGTCGCCACAACGTCGGATATCTATAGTGAAATGGCGATGGCGATAACACGCAGGTGGGAGTCCCACCGTGGGACGCTACAGGCGCTCATTCTGTTGTACCGTTTGGGAACTACGTTACTATATATTTCTGTACATGTTTTGTACATCAGCCGACGAGAGGTAGACTTCTGGTCGGCGCCACTACAGAGATATGTACAAACAGATCGATCCCTAATTCGCCATCTTTTTCCATCTTCCATTACAGGTTAGGTTGAGGTTAGATATTAATTTAAATAATTTAACCAAGAAATCATTCCCCACATTGGTCGGAATTCGGTCGTGGTGAGGTCGGTACGACGTCGTCGCCCGAAGTCAGGTCGGATTTCCCGACCTCTTACGTCAGACCGACGTCGTTGTGCTGCTTGGGGAACGAACGGCTAGTCGTACAAAGCTGCGGATGGTCTTAAAAAATTCTACGGAATAAACTCTATCTAAATATGAAATAAAAAACACACCGTTCTATATGAATTTTTCTAGTTTTGGAATTTTCAAAATTTCAAAATTCGTTTTGAACCCCTTCCCCTTGACCTAGGGTTATGAAAAGTTTCGAGAATCATTGTGGGGCTGGTCCAAACCCAGAAACCGAATTTCGTAATTTTAACTCAACGCTAACTGGGCAAAGTGGCGCGAACGGCGTACGGCGGACGGACGGATTTTGGTTTATTATCTTCGATAATGAACCATTGGAATCGCCCAAAGAAAAAATTTTTTTAACCCCCCCTCAAAATTTGTTGGTTTACGTTTCAAGATACGTAGATTCAGAAAATCGAATGAAAAAAAATCCGTCCGTCCGCCGTACGCGCCACTTTGCCCAGTTAGCGTTGAGTTAAAATTACGAAATTTTTTTTATGGGTTTCGACCAACCCCACAATGGTCCTCGAAACTTTTCATAACCCTAGGTCAAGGGGAAGGGGTTCAAAACGAATTTTGAAAATTGGAAAATCTCATATCTCGAAAAATTCATATAGAACGGTATGTTTTTAATTTTATATTTAGATAGAGTTTGTTCCGTAGAATTTTTTAAGACCATCCGCAGCTGTATAGGACCAGCCGTTCGTTCACAATGACGGCTCAAAGATTGTGCCTCACAACACGATCGTGACTCAAACTGTTGAAATACAGGTCCATTTTCATACTAACAAGCTCTTTGGAACATCATATGGCTTAAGTGATGTCGAGTTTTTTGTTCTGAAATACGTTTCGTGCTACGGAAATGAAGGTAATTTCGAATGTTTGTTGGTAGGTACTTCTTTTATAGAAAAATTATTACCGACATAGTATTAAAAACCTCAGAATTATATCGTATTAATTAATCATAATTAATAATAATAATAATTAATAATAAATACAAATGATTAATACCTAACAATAAATTATAATAATTTTCACTAGGTACTTGATAAAATTATTAATAATTAGTGGTAATTCATAATAATAATTAATGTAACATTTAGGATCTAGACATTTAGACCTAATGATCTAAACAGAAGGGTGATCTGTACAAAGAAGATAATGAGCCGTTGTTTTTTTATTCGATTTTCTGAATCTACGTATCTTGAAACGTAAACCAACAAATTTTGAGGGGGGGTTAAAAAATCTTTTTCTTTGGGCGATTCCAATGGTTCATTATCGAAGATAATAAACCAAAATGTGAATGTTAGTAGAATTTATGTATAAAAAACTTGAATTTCAGTAAAATGTATAATAAAATGGTAAAATTTGAGTAACATGCACAACAAATACAGCAAATTTTAGCAAAATTGATGTAAAAATTGGAATTTGATTCTTCCTTGAAACTTGGGTGTTTAACTTAACCATCCTGTATTCATATATCTAGCAAGAAATGTGTGATGACTTTCTTTGAAAAACCACTCTGACTGCCAAACAGTGACTAATTTCCCACGTATGATTGACAGACGTTTTACCAAATGATGTCATAAATTGCTCAATTCAAATGGTATTTTCTTCAGCAAGGCACCCTGTTGTGTCGGGTAAAATGAATTGATAGAATAAATGCACGCGTATCTAAGTTTATTGATGGAGACTTATGGAGACTATTGCTTGGTTGAGACATGGATTGAAACTGATAACATAGTGAGTAATAAGATGGAGGCTAACTGTTACAACTGAGTACTGTTCTTTTTTCACTACAGTCTCCCCCACTTAATGATGAGACTTTACTTCATTTTTACATTACAAAGTCTTGAAAGTGCATTGGACGGTGACGTTCTCTTGTGGATCTCCTTAGAGGTTCAATCTGGCTTGGATGACTCCCATAAGCTAAGGCCGCATTGCAGGATGCTAGATGGTCGCATGGAGGTTGGATGGAGCGAGGCTACCAGGATGGAATATCAAACACGACTGATATGGGTGGATACACGCCAGGCGGTTCCCTAGGATGGTAGTTGGGGGCCACTGCGGCTACCGTCGTTCCGTTACTCACGTTTATAAATAGCTGGATGGTCGCCAGGCAGGTAACTACCATCCACCATCCTACCAACCTTCCTGCAGTGCGGCCTCGGGTTGAAGGTTCTTGGTGGCTGGGGCCTTCAGTGGGTGAATATGAGGCTTGGCGTAGTGACGATTTTCTAGTATCTTCAATGAATGGGATTCCTTTAGGCGTTTGTGCAAATGTTACTTTTTTCTTCTGCACCAGGGTGCTAACCAATTGATTTATATGGCGCTTTATACTGCGGCCTGAGTCCAATTCCACTATGTAGTGGTACTGACCCAGCTTTTTAGTTACTGTGCCAAATTGCCATATGTACCTGTTTGCCTGGTGGATTTTTGCCTGTATTCTCTCTCCCACTTGAAGAGAGCGAACTGGAGGGCTTGAGGCAGGACTGGAAGGAGTCTTAGCTTTCTTGTTTGGAAAAATGGCGTCCAGACGTGTTCGGATTCTTCTTTTTAGGTAGAGTTCCGCTGGTGATTGTCCTGATGCTAATGGTGTTGCTCTGTAGCAAAATAGAATCTGTTGTATCTTTGTTGAGAGAGGTGATGGGTCATCTGTAGCTGCTTTAAGTAGGCGTTTCAGGGTTTGAATATTGCGTTCAGTAAAATGAAAAATTTGTTTATAAAGGGGAGCCATTGGAGATAACCAACCATTATAAGTACCTAGGTGTCATTGTGACACCACAATTGGATCTGGGGAAACACCATAAGCAGAGGGTGAATCAGGCGAAGTTAGGTCTGGGTAGTGTGTGGGGTGAATTGATGAGGAGGAGAAATGTGCCTTTCGAAACTAAGCACAAAGTGTTCCTGGCCGCCACGCGCTCAGTGATAGGGTATGCTGCCCAGGTTTGGGGGTGGGAAAGGTTTGAGCAACTGGAGAAGTTCAACAGGCATTACATTAAAAAAGTTTTCGCATTGCCTCAAAATACTCCCAATTATATCATATACGCGGAAAGTGGGGTCGAACCTTTCGAGTTTTATTTCAGGAAGCTGCACATGGACTACGTGGTCCGAGCGTTGAAGCTCCCCAGGAATAGGTACCCGAGAATTGTGGCGGAGGAGGTGGTGAAAGCCAAGGTGTCGTGGTTTTCTGCGTACTGCGAGCTGGCGGATAGGCACAATGCACCTCTGGAGGGGGCGAGTCGAGGTCCAAGCTGGGAGAAGGTTTTGTTATCCCTCAGAGAAAAGAGCATAGAAGCGTGGAAGCGAGGCCTGGACCGGGAGGTAAATGAGTCGCAGCATCACAAACTGTATGCACAACTGGACAGAACGGCGGGAGGTGGACGAAAGTATCTGGCGTGCACGTCCTTGGATATTACACGCGCTGTGTTTAGGGCCAGAGCTGAGATGGTAAATGTAAATTACAGGTGGTGGAGGGAGGGAACAGCAAACAAATGTTCAATGTGCAATTTGGATGAGCCAGAGACATGTTTTCACTTTATGGCTGTTTGTCCGGTGCTGAGAGAGTTCCGTGTGGCGTGCATGAGAAGGCCCCGATTGACAACTCTGGAGCTGAGGGACATTTTGGATGGAATTGGGGGATGGTCTGGCCTTGTGCTATACTTGAAGAAAGCGGGAAAATATAGAAAATTTTTGGTGGAAGAGTTTAATTATGAGTAATTTGGTAGGAATAGGGATAGATTGAATTGTTTATCATTTATATTGTCAAATTCAATGGTTATTGTATTGTATTGTATGGTATTGTACTAAGTATTATTTTGTATTGTGTTAAATTATTGAAAAGGTATTTATGTGACATGTTAAGTAAGGTATAGAGCTAGTAAACAGAGTAAAGGCCGAACAAACGCCCTGCGACAATCCTAAAGGATTAGCAGTATAAGCGTGAATAACTGTTTATAGAAAATTCTATTAATTTTTTGTAATAAACGCTTTCTCTCTCTCTCTCTCTCTCTCTATTGCGTTCAGCGAGCCCATTTGTAGCAGGGTGATTTGGGGCGCTGAATTTCTGGAAGATCCCACGGTGTTGACAGTACTGCTGGAACTCGTTGCTTTTGAAGGTGGTAGCGTTGTCTGAGACGATGACAGAAGGATATCCATGCACTGAAAATATATTTTCAAGCAAGGAAATTGTTGTTGAGGAAGATGGAGCATCCCGCAGTATCCTAACTTCTGCCCATTTGGACTTAGCGTCTACACACATTAGAAAATAGTGTCCATCAAGTGGACCGGCGTAGTCAACGTGGAGTCTCTCCCAGTTTTCTTGTGGCTCGTCCCATGGATGAACTGGAGCTTTTGGTGGGCTGTGTCGGACTTCAGCACAAGGTTCACAGGATCTTACAAGGCGTTCGATGTCTTTGTCTAAGCCTTCCCAATAGATGTACCTCCTGGCGAGTTGTTTCATCTTTGTGATGCCAAGGTGTGTTGCATGGAGCTCTTCCAGGATTGGTGCTTGCAAGGCTTTTGGGATAACCACTCGATCTGACCTGAAAAGCATGTCTCCTGATATTGTGTATGGAGTGTCTTTGCGGCTATTTTTCAGTTCATGCATCAGAGTTTGTAAGTCTGGGTCTCTGGCGGTTTCAACTACAATGGTATCTGCTGTGATTATTGAATTGGATATTTGGAGTATTGTTTCTGCATACAGCACATCAACTTCTTCATCTATTGCTATATGTGGTGACTGTCCTGGTGGTGAGACTGGTGCACGGGATAAGCAGTCAACATTCTCATTATCTTTGCCTTTTTTGCATTTAACAGTGAAGTCAAGGCCACTGAGAAATGATGCATACCTTAATAATCGTGCTGATGTCATTTGAGGTAGTGCACGGTCAGGGTGGAAGATTCTGGATAACGGCTCATTGTCTGTAACAAGAACAAACTTTTTTCCAAAAAGATAGTTAAAGAAGTGTGTTGCAGCGTACACAATTGCTAGCGCCTCTTGGTCTAGCTGGCTGTAGTTAGATTCTGCCTGTGTTAATGCTCTAGAGGCATATGCAATTGGTCTTTCTTGACCATCTATCTCGTGGCTGAGTATAGCAGCAATGCCTGTGGGGCTAGCGTCTGTTGTTAGGATTACAGGTTTTGCTGGATCGTATGGAATTAGCACTCTATCACTGCAGAGTTCTGACTTCAATTTTAGGAAAGAGGCTTCAGTGGCGGCTGACCAATGGAATTTTTCATCTGCTCTGAGTAAGCGGCGCAATGGATATGACTTTGTGGAAAAATCTGGAACAAATTTAGCATAATAGGTCACTAATCCTAGAAAACGTCTGACTTCATCCGTGTTTCTTGGTCTTTGAGAGATTGCTTGAACTTTCATAGGACATTTTTGAATTTTGTTGAAAGAAACCTTATGACCAAGGTAACTGATGCTGTCTTTGAAGAATGAGCATTTAGCCCTGTTTAAGTGAAGGTCATTTTCTTTGAGACGCTCTAAGCAGGCTGTCAAATTTCTGGTGCACTCTTGAAGAGTAGAGCCGTGGCAAATTATGTCGTCAAAATACGCTTCAACCTTTGGAAGACCATTTAACAATTGAGACAAAATACGATTAAATTCGGCAGGTGCTGTCTTTATACCAAAACTTAGACGATTCATCTTGAAGGTTCCCTTATGTGTCGATATTGTCTGGATCATGCTTCCTTCTTCGTCTACTTTCAAATGAAGATAGGCTTTGTGGAGGTCTAATTTACAGAAGAACCTTGAATCACGGAGGCTGTGTAAGACTTCGTCTATTTTCCGAATAGGATGGTTTGAGGAGACTAATTTAGAGTTCACGCCACACTTGTAGTCAACACACAACCTTACTCCACCATCAGGCTTTGCAATAACTACTAGTGGTGAGCCCCAGTCGCTGGCTGCCACTGGGGTGATGACTCCCTGAGACTCAAGTGATGTCAATTCTTTCTCAACTCGTTCCCTTAAGGCAAAAGGAACGTCACGCTCACGTATGAACACTGGTTTTGCTCCCTCTCTGAGATGTAGCTTCACTTCAATGTTAGGAACACATCCAATCCTTTCTTCAAAGATGGAAGAGTATCTGTGAAAAATATCTTCGAGGGAATCAACTGAATTGACGTCATGTGCTGGGTAGCGAGGAGAGTGACTGTCTATGTCACTGAGGCTGATTCTGAGTCCACGAATCCACATTCGCCCCAACAAGGCATCATGTCCTGCAGGAACTATAAATAGATCCGCATTGATTGATTCTCCTCTATATGCGACTGAGAGGGTGACCTTGCCTTTAGGCTTTATCCTGTGGTCTGAGTAAGATCGAAAAGTTATTGTTGTAGGTTGAAGGGGTAACTTGAGATCGAGCTTGTTGAAATCTGTTTCTGAGAGAAGGGAATAACGTGCCCCTGAATCTACTTCGAATTTTTGTGGCTTGTTGTTGAGAGTGACTGTTACTATATATTTATCTGAGGTTGGTCCAACCTCATACAGGTCTTCAGTGTCATTAATTTTACCTATACCATAAGCATTGTCTGAATGGAAATCATCACTATGGTCAGAGGACAGCGAATGAGTTTTTGATTTTTGAAGAAGCTATTATTAAGAGTGTAAAAGACGTTCTGGAGTTACTCTTCGTCAGAAGTAGTGCAGCTGCAGCTGTCGCTGTCATCATGTCGGGAAAGTGGGTGCCTCTCCCCGCGATCATTTCCATGTTTCAACCCCAAGTAGAACTCATGGTATTCAACAGGTATCGTAAGGTCAGTGCACATCTTTTTCAAATCTTGGTACTTGGCCGTTGAAATCTTCAGAGAATTTGGGTATGCCTTTGGTACGGTGGAGTTGGAGTTGTTGTTCCTCGGTCGACCTCTTGTTTTTTTCCCCGATGGTTGAGCTGTTATGTACTCATCCTCGTATTTTAATTTATAATTTATTTCCGCGGAACCATCTTCTTGTTTGGTGAATAAGATGGAGCAAACTTTTTTCCAAGGGACAATCGTTTTTAGGGGTTGGGATTGAGATGCAAAATTGTAGAAGTCGTGATGTTTCAGCTGAGTTACGACAAATGGCCTGGGGTTTTCTCTTGCGCACCGGACTTTCTGAGCCCAGCCTTCGGGGGAATAAACCGGTACATTTTTGGACTTGCGTTCGATTTTTGAATGAATGGAATCACATTCCATTTCAGAATGTCCAGGTTCAAAAAATGACAAACGTATACTCTCCAAAACCGTTGTTTTCAGCAAATAAAGGCACATGGCTGCCACGATGGAGTTCTTATTTTGGCCCCCAAAACTGTCCGACATCATTCTCAGGGCCTTCAACTGAGGAGAATTCCCCAGCATGATAGTTTTGAAATGAATAATGACATAAATGAGTGGGATTTGAACAGCTGTGGGAGACGGAAACAGACGCGAATCTGAATGAACTGTAGTAGCTTCGCAACGACTAATGCCCGAATCTGCTCCCGCCTCAAATTCATACAGCAACAAAACCGCGAATCTGATGATTCGCGTTTTTGTCGTTGCAAGATTTGTAAACTTGGCAGTTTCGTGTTTCTGGACCTCAAATATTTTGGTGTTCCCATGGATACATAGGGAAACCGTTTTTTCCTATGATAGACTGGAGTATGGTTGTTTTAAATATGATTTTACCCCGAAGTAAACAAATTTGCAGATTCGCGGTTTTGTCATTGTGCCGACGATATGCAATGTCCTTAATGGGGTTTTCTGGACCCAACAAGGCTGCTAAGTTATTATAGTGAACTGATCCAATAGATGCACACAAGAGCTGAGATTTAGTAACAGTGGAGACAATACCCTTGAGATTGCAGTAATTATCAAAACGTTGGAGATAAGAGGTGAATTTCTCTTTCTTATCATCATAATTCTCGAAAGGAATGATTTGTGGAGTTGCAACTGGCTTATTTTCTCCCAAGGCGGCGGTCAAGACTGCAAGAAATTGGTATAATTGTTCCTGATCCATTCTTATTACGAAAGCGAGAGCAAAAAGTTCGAAGAATATCCAAAAAACAGCGGGAATGAGTGAGGAACGGCGACTGTGACAGAGATTTCACTGATAAAATTGAACGGGATAACCGGTTCGGAATATTAGGTGACAAATAACGGCTCCTGAGGAACGGTTGTGGCTGAGACGGTTCCGAGTAACAGTTTAAAAGGAGCAACGTAACAACTTGCAAGGAGTTGTTTGAATTCTGTAATGGCGGCGTTGAAAATCCCGATATTTGCCCTTTCTGGATTGCGAGATTCGAGATCAAAACGAATTTCTAATTTGGAAAGTGACTTTCCTGGATAGATAGGCCGATAATAAGGTGAAATAAGGGCAATACCTGTAGAAACGGTGTCGCAAATTCCTTCGGTTGAGACTTAGCCGGCAACAGGTGGAAGTCGAAGCGGCTGCGCATAAGCTGGTAAAATTTCCCGATCTTGATCTTGAAACACTGTTTTACTCACTGTCGAAGATGAATCTCAATATCTTAATCCTCGTCGACAACTTGTTGTGTCGGGTAAAATGAATTGATAGAATAAATGCACGCGTATCTGAGTTTATTGATGTAGACTATTGCTTGGTTGAGACATGGATTGAAACTGATAACAAAGTGAGTAATAAGATGGAGGCTAACTGTTACAACTGAGTACTGTTCTTTTTTCACTACACACCCCATGACGTTTCACGTTACCTCTGAGAAAACATCCGGCCATGATGTAAGCTCTGATTGCAGCTTCCGCACTCTTGTTTATTTCTCTCTCGAGGTTCAACAAAGTGTCGGGGCGGAGTAGAGATTGGGAGTCCATCACTTCTTTCTTTTTCTTGTCTTTGTATTCACTATCGACCACTGTAACCAAAAACGATCAATCTTACACTCTAAGCAGAAAGAAAATCCAGACCTCAAATTCATTATGTCATTCGCCAAGTCAAAATATTGCTGCAAGCTACAACCTACCTACTAATTCAGTTGTGGGCAGCTAAAGAGCTGTAAAGTTTTTCCACAACGGTTCTGTTGGCAGCATTGATGTACCATCGGCGTGCCGGGGATGTCATTGTTTGTCCTGTTCTATTTTCGTTAATTACCAAGTTTCTCAACCAAATATCTACAAAACTTTTCAATTCATGAGAGGTTACGGGCCAAACATGCTTCCACTTATCTTTTGCGTAGATCACCCTCCTGTCCAGATCACTGTTCAGTATATTCTATGCCCTTGAGCTACATAACTATACAAAATAATTAGAGTAGTAAAATGCAATATTGTGTTTTCGTTCTAGGTGACCAGCTGATCTTCTCCGAGTGTGGTGGAGAGGGGGAAAGTCGTAACTTGGTCCAATTAATTTCCAGGCCGACCTAATAACGGTTTTATCATATAAATTATTTTTGATTAATTTGCATCTGTTTATGTTGTTTACACTAAGTCTTATTTGTACCTATCCACTGTAGGCAACATTCGCAAAAATTATGTGTGTTCAGCATGAAAATAGGCCCGATGATCTATATTTTGATTCTGCTGCTGTGTTGCAGCCTCTGCAACAAACGTTCTGGCGAACGCATCATCGTCCAGAATCGAGCCTCCATGTGAGTCTAGTAGAAGACTAAATAGAATTGAAATGACCGTGAAACAGTTTCTTCAATGACAGAACAACATAGCAATCATACAACAAACAAAGCACGGAGAGAGAACAAGGATGCTACGATTCACAAGGTTCGGACTGCGCCAAACATGGGCGTAGCTGGGTGGGGGGGGGGGGACTAGTGCAGTATTATCGCGATTACCTAGGAGGTTCATGAAATGTAGCGATTAGTGATCTTTCAAGATTAAATCGTTCAGAAACCAGTCGAAAGTGTCAACAATGAGCACAAAGGCGAGGCCTGCTTCTTCTTTCCACTTAGTTTCGGTACCATGTCACAATACTAAGACTAAGTATATATGAACTGAACGATTATATATAAGTAACACATTTGTTCTTTATATATAATATAAAGAATAATAATATAATATAAAAATACGTAATACAAATACGTATTACGTATTTGTTACGTAACCGCTGTGTTCTATACATTATGTATGAAGAATTAAGAATAATTTTATTGCAGAAATAAAGCATACAAAGTTTTTACAGAGTGTTTGCATTATGGCGATTACCAATGGGGAGCTCACTGAACGTTGGTGGCAATTGCGAGCCGACTTATCAGGATATTTGCTAGTTTCCTGCGTGGGGAACCATGGGAGCAATGGTGGGGGGGGGGCTGTCCCATTACACTGCTTCAAACATCAAACATTTTGTTCCAGCAGAACATTAAGTCTGGCTACGCCCATGACGCCAACCACAATCAAATAATCTAGGACAGCAGAATCCCATATTCCTATTATTCACCATCCAACATCTCGATTAAGTAGAAAATATCTGGAGATCTTGATATTGTGTCCATGACAATGATCAATTTTGCGTTGACCTACAACATTGTAGAACGCGTTGTGTCTTCTCATTCCATTGTCATCCGTGTTCACAATCTTTGTGTGGGGAGACTAGAATTTTCTGAATCCTAATTTTTCATTCAATTTAGCATTCACGTTGTTGTTCTATGATGTATAATGAATAAATCAGCCAAAATGAAAAATGCAACCATTGACCATTTTGGGACGCAGGAAGTCATCATTTAGCCCTAAATCAATTTTGAACACTTTCAAAAGATACAGAAGAAGCCAATCGAGCGGCATTCATCCGTCGAACATGGAAAACTAACGTGCGATAAAACTGATAAGAAAACTGCGATTTACGTTGTATAACAATTTTAAATGACGTGATCATTCAAACCTTTTTTGATCTCTTCGACGCCTTTCAGTTTCAACGACGTTCTTGCTTCTTCATATTTAGGAGTAGTATTGCAGAGTTGGTTTGACAACTCCACAAAAGCTGATGTCGGGGCTGCAAGAAAGCGAAATTTGGTTAATTTATTTTGTTTGAAGTGATGATTCATTTATAATTTTTTAAAATCCGATTAGCTCATACATGAGCGTATATATACGCAGTGGCGGATAAGTAAACAAACAGATAAGCTAAGGGTTACAGACAAGATCCAATGTTTAAATCTAGATTATATTTCATGAAACCAAAGAAAACAAAATGTAATTTATTGAAAATAATTGCCAACTCGGAGACGACTAATACTGCAAGAGCACAGCCGACATTTCACACGAGAGTCGGCAAAGAGACGTGGCACGGGCGGGAGGGCGAATTTTATTCAAGGGTACTTTTGGTGTGGCCACTTGCAGTGGAATTATAGGAATAGGTCTAAATCAATCACACGACATTGGTCTGGCTGTTGGAAAAATTATAGGTGAAAATGAAAAACTAAAATTTTCGAATCAACACTTGGAACCCTCATTTGGAAGATGATTCCCCAACTGAATTTGAAGGCAAACAAAATCGGAAATTCTGAAGAGAATGGTTGGAACAACACGACTGGCTTGTGTATAGCGAGTGCTTGTATGGAAGATTTTGTAAAATATTCATTCTTTTCGCTCCTGCTGAAGCAGGGTTAGGAGGTCAGGTGAGCCGATTTAAAAACTCGTAAAGTACTCTAGGTACCCTCTTACCTGGGGGGGCAGAGAAATTTGGGCATTACGCTATCTCGACGAACTGGATTTAGTCCAAATAAGGATTTTCAAGAATCTCTTGACTCTCCCGATATCTACCCCTAACTACATGGCCCGAGCTGAGACTGGAAGACTGAAGTTGGGAGTTTTCGTCGTCGAAAGGGCGGTCGGTTGGTGGGAGGCTTTGCTGCGTATGTGTCCGGAAAGATATCCTTGTGCATGCTATAACCGACTCCTGTCTACCTCTAACATGGCTAGGAGAAACGACAGATTTAACTGGGTCACTCAGTTGACAAAACTAATTCTAGAGCTTGGGAAAGCCAGAATGCGGAGAAAATTGCCACAAAAAAAAGAGTTCATTTTTTTTTTGTTCGGCCAGGTTAAGTGAGGAATATGTGGAAAAGTGCTTATTATTCTGTCTGAATAAGGACCTTGTCTTTAGACTATATAATTTCACGATGAGTTATTTAAAGCGCAGGAAGTTTTTAGAAGAATTGCTGGTGGACATAGGCCTACTACATTAAAAATCCACTTTGAAAGTTTATGTTTATTCATGAAGTAGGTACTTAGTTTCCATCTGTTTGTTACTCGTGATTTTGTGGCAAAATATTGTACACAATCATGTCTGCAAACTCCTTTGTTGTAAGGGTCGCTGCTACCCATATCAGCAAAATTTGTTTAAAAAGTTTATTTAATAAACTATTGATTGATTGGGTAGGTACTCACCGGTTCAAAAAAAATTAATTTTACAAATCCCCTCGTCAACAGCTTTCATTTGAACCCATAGATTATAATCGGAATATCTAAAGCCCCCCCCCCACACGAGGTAGGTACCCTCGGGGGGTTCCCCCACTGATAGGCACCCCTGGGTTCAAAACACATTAATTTCGAAATCTGAAAACCATGTGCTGTTCGAATCAGCTGGCCCAGTATGAACATAGACCCGACAGGGTGTCGCATGATTCATTCTTATGTTGATAGGTTTTGATATACTCCAACTTTGAGCAGTCATTGTGAACGAAAAAAATAAACTCTATCTAAATTTGAACTAAAAACTGTACCAGTCCATATAAATTTTTCGAGATATGAAATTTTTCAAAATTTGAAAATTTGAAAACATTTAATGTTCAAAACATCCGCCTCAACAATCAAAAGGCTAAGTTCGTAGATGGGCAGAATCGGGCCACTCCAAGGGGGGTTTAGGGGCAAATATTACCCATAAATTCCCAAGATGAAACAGTCTGAATAGTGACACCTCATTTTAAAGGTTTGTTTACGCTGAATTCGATGGTGAAGTCAGGATTGCGATATCTTATTCCGTTTTCAAACTGAAGCACTTTGAAGATGAAGAAATGTGGTTGTTACTCAAGATGTTCTTCACGGTTCATCTGCTCTAATCTGATAACGGAAAGAGATATCGAAATTTTGACTTCACCATCGAGTTCAGCGTTGAAAAATCTATAAACCGAGGCGTTACTCGGAAAAAAATGGAGACGAAATTTGTTATAAATCCAGTAAAATGGAGACATTTTACAAGAAATCCGTTATTTCTTCGGAAATTCTCTGTTATAGTCATGATGCATGACTGTGTATTTTTTGACCATGGTGTTTGCCATAAAAATGGCTAAATAATGCGATTTTTGGCCCTTAAATTCCAAAACAGTTACCGTGGAGGGCCCCCGAACGCACCTTTTTAGCAAATCTGGGCTAGACAGGATGACGAAAATCGGCTTCACTGAACTTGGCAGGTGAAAGTGTTCACTGTGTTTATATTCTATGCCTTGTGGTTGATTTTGTTTATACCGGCACCAGTCTTCAGAACAAAATAGATTACAGGGCTGTTTGTCAGTGGACGTGAAGAAAAGTACTTACTCCAAACAGAATTTTTCATCTCTGGTAAGGTTTTATCCGTGTTCCGACGAATCGCTAGACCATAATAGAGTTTTTGAAAAGCTTTGGTGTTCTAGGCATTGTAATAGGAAAAACACTCTCAATTAATGACACGCAAAGGAGGACGGAACGATATAAATCCAATACAAATTAGGGATGGGATATCGATATCCGATAGTATCGAAATATCGATATCTAGCGTCCGATATCCGATATTCTGATATCGATATCAGCACTGGCGATAATATCGATATATCGATATTCTGACAACCGATATCGGGTCGATATCACAAACTGTGATTCACAGTTATCTTTCACTGGCGAACCGCGAAGTTCTTCTTGTGGGCATCATTCCGTTTCCGTGCTGTTGTTGGCTAAAAAGTATCCGCGTTTTTGTGTTGTGTTGAGCCCCTGTTGAAATTGAAACTTAAATTGACCATGAAGTCAGCCTCAACCTCAGTACCATCAGAGAGGCTATTTTCAAGGGCGGGGAATATTCTCACCTCGGACCGGAACAGGCTGAAGGGGGAAACTCTCTCCAAGTTACTTTTCCTGGAGAGCCTCGATCAGCGCTTCTTTTTTTGAATCCCGAAATTTACCTGTAATTCTCTTATGATTTTGCCGTTCTTGTATTCTGTCCAATTTTCGTTTAGAAACATATTGAAATAAAAATTCCGTATGACATATTCATGTGTATAATTTAACTTTCCTATCAAGGCGGGAACAAAAAATAAATGAATAAATAAATAAAAATAAAGATCTGACTGAAAAAAAATCAGAAGAATTTTTTTTTTTTAGAAAGGAATTTTGAACCAATAGGCTGTAGGTAGGTATCAACACTAGATGTCACTACTTTGAACCACTTCGTATTTCCAAGTCCTTCGTATTTATTCTACCATGGAATCACCTACTTTGTCCACGGTAAATTATTGATCAGTTGGTATCTTAGGTAGGAACTGCAAGTGCAAAAATGTTCGGAGAAAAGGAAATAAAATTAAAACTCGGCGCTTCGCGCCTCGCCAGGGGGGCAAGCCCCCCTGGACCCCCCGGATCTTTTCTCTGCTATACTTTGTATAGAACGAGGTATTTGCTATGCAAAACATGAATAATGTTTTTGCGTCCCGTTTCCCCTTTTCCTTATCCCTTTTCTTTGTCTGTATGGAAAATATTAAGAAATGTGCGGAAAATTTATTAGTTTTTTTATTTACTCAGGGCTGTATCTCAGCTTCTTCGATATTTACAGCTGTTTTGGCAGTATATAATTTATGCATAAATTAAAGGCTTTCCAACGAATGGAGAACGATTTTTGTCCGTTGAAAACTAAAGAAGTTTCATTTCCCTAGAAACGACTCGGTTGTACGTGAAAATCATTAAAAATCTTCGTGACATAATTTCGTGACTTAAACTTCGTTACGCTTTTCAACTCTGGTAGGCCACCGCAAAAACATTATTCATGTTAATAAGTATGTGAAATTAAAAAAAAACGAAGTAGGAGTTTTTATAACCGATATCGATATATATCGGTTGATATCGATATTATGAAGCCGATATCTACCTGGTATCGATACCACTTTTCCGATGTCAATATCGATACCGATATCGATATCGAGCCCTCGATATCCCATCCCTAATACAAATCCGACCAAAACAAACACCGGTAACCTGTCGAATAGTAACCTACGTGTCGAATAGTAACCGTCTTCTTCTTCGTCGTCAAAGCCTCCCATCACCCTCAAACATAGTGTGGAAGACTTCAGAAGCTTTCAATACGACGTCACGTCAAGGAATAACTACTTTTCAGAAAATCACGTTTTCTGAAAAATCACTCGGGTAACACTTTCCTCTTTTTTTTTTCTGTTACCTACCAGTTTTCACTTTTTACTTTTTTTTGTCCACTGGTATATCACACACAAACTGTACCAAGGATTCGTCGTAATTTTCATCCCAACATCTGGGGCATCGCGTTCTTTCCAGAAGAAGTGGTAAGTAAAAAACTCTGCAAATTCTTGACACAACGGTTTATTATCTTCCTTGTGCAGATCACCCTTCTGTCTATACCAGACTGTATTGCAAATCGGCACCATACCATAATCTCACCGTACTCATACCATACCATACGAATTTCTTTCCTATCATACCATACTGTATTATACCAAATCATACATACAATAGGTAATATACCATACCATAGGTACTCATACCATGTCATACAAACCGAGTGAATATTGAAATGTCATCCATTTCTGACCTATATTTAAAATTTCAAGTATTTCTAGCTCATCATCAAAATTTAATTTGTTTAAACAAATAGGTATTATTTAAACAATTTTACAGACAAGAAACCGAGTGAATATTGCATTGTTATCCAGTTCTGACCTTTTTTTTAAAATTTCAAGTATCTAGCTCATCATCAAAATTTAATTTGTATTATTACAAAAAGGTATTATTTAAACAATTTTACAGATGAGAAACCGAGTAAATATTGCAATGTGGTCTATCCCCGACTCACGGTTAAAATTTCTAGACTGTAGTTTACAGGGAAGATGACAAAAGGTAGTTTTATTCTGGGCGTCTGAGGGTTGGGTCACATAACGGCCGTTTTCGACGCGAAAGTTTAGTGTTTTTCCTAAACCTTTGCGCGCTCACTGTGAACGAACGGCTGGTCGCACAAAACTCCAATTGGTCTTAAAAGATTCGTAATTTTTCAGGTCATTCAAACGTGAACTGAAAATTACACGTTTCAGTTAAATATTTTGAGATATGACATTGTCGAAATTTTAAATTTCGTTTTGAACCCCTTCCCCTTGACCTAGGGTTATGAAAAGTTTCGAGGACCATTGTGGGGCTGGTCCAAACCCAGAAACCGAATTTCGTAATTTTAACTCAACGCTAACTGGGCAAAGTGGCGCGGACGGCGTACGGTGTACGGCGTACGGCGGACGGACGGATTTTTTTTTATTCGATTTTCTGAATCTACGTATCTTGAAACGTAAACCAACAAATTTTGAGGGGGGTTAAAATTTTTTTTTCTTTGGGCGATTCCAATGGTTCATTATCGAAGATAATAAACCAAAATCCGTCCGTCCGCCGTACGCCGTACGCCGTCCGTGGCACTTTGCCCAGTTAGCGTTGAGCTAAAATTACGAAATTTGGTTTCTGGGTTTGGACCAGCCCCACAATGATCCTCGAAACTTTTCATAACCCTAGGTCAAGGGGAAGGGGTTCAAAACGAAATTTAAAATTTCGACGATGTCATATCTCAAAATATTCAACTGAACCGTGTAATTTTTAGTTCACTTTTGAATGACCTGAAAAATTACCAATCATTTAAGACCAGTTGGATTTTTGTGCGACCAGCCGTTCGTTCACAGTTAGCGCGCAAAGGTTTAGGAAAATCACTAAACTTTCGCGTCGAAAACGGCCGTTATGTGACCCAACCTCCAGACGCCCAGAATAAAACTACGTTTTTCATCTTCCCGGTAAACTACAGTCTAGAAATTTTAACCGTGAGTCGGGGATAGACCACATTGCAATATTCACTCGGTTTCTCATCTGTAAAATTGTTTAAATAATACCTTTTTGTAATAATACAAATTAAATTTTGATGATGAGCTATTGACTTGAAATTTTAAAAATAGTTCAGAACTGGATCACAATGCAATATTCACTCGGTTTCTTGTCTGTAAAATTGTTTAAATAATACCTATTGGTTTAAACAAATTAAATTTTGATGATGAGCTAGATACTTGAAATTTTAAATATAGGTCAGAAATGGATGACATTTCAATATTCACTCGGTTTGTATGACATGGTATGAATATGGTATGATATATTATTGTATGTATGATTTGGTATAGTACAATATGGTATGATAGGAAAGAAATTCGTATGGTATGGTATGAGTACGGTGAGAATATGGTATGGAGCCGATTTGCAACTCAGTCTGGTATAGACAGAAGGGTGATCTGCACAAGGAAGATAATAAACCGTTGTGTCAAGAATTTGCAGAGTTTTTTTTATTCGATTTTCTAAATCTACGTGTCTTGAAACGTAAACCAACAAATTTTGAGGGGGGGTTAAAATTTTTTTTTCTTTGGGCGATTCCAATGGTTCATTATCGAAGATAATAAACCAAAATCTAGGTAGGTAGGTACGCTTTTTTCAAAAGTTCGCAAATTTTTTTTCACAAAGTCATGCTGGTATTTCCTTGGCACAGTCTCTACAGAATACTATTCTTGACAGAAGAAAAAGAAAAATTACATACTGCCTACATAAATGGACTAGGGGCGCCTGGTGAGGCTTCAGAGGCCTTGAGATGGCCAAGGAAGGGTTGGAATCATCTAAAGATAGCATATGGATAGGTTGCGTATGGATAGATAAGAAATTATCCACAGGTAGGTACCTATCTCTGGATAGTTATGGAGGACTTTTGGAGAGGGTTAAGGAAGGTTGGGGGTAGCCAGAAAGATATAGGTAGGGCTTGTGTGGTCAATATTGTCTGGAAAGAGCTTGAAATTGTCCAGGTAGCTTTGAAAAGCTAAGAATGAATGGGGATGTTTAAGGATGACTTGGAATGGTTGAGCATGACTGGGGTAGGGACGTCCAGGAGGTGGGTTTAATGAGTCTACCCCTTCCCCATTCTGCTATTTTTTGACATTTTATGTCTTTACTCTGGCACATAACTCGAAAAACGTTACACGAAATCGTCACGTAAATTTCTGATGATTTTCGCTTACAACCGATTCGTTGCTACGGAACTTTATCTTCGCCAGTTATCATCGTACAAAAATCGTTCACCACTCGTTGGAAGCTCTCGATTTACCTAACCATATTACGTAATATGGTTAACGTAATATGGTTAACCACTGCGGAGTGCGTGGCCGACAAGCTGCGGTATGAGCGTGATTGTTGAAATAATTGTTTACACACAGGTGATCATTCTCAATAATTTATATTGTCTATACGAATGCAAGCTTCATAATTTATGATGAACCCTACAATTAAGTATAACTACGCTACTGGGGTAGGTGATGTAGCATTGTTCTAAGGTTCTTGAATCACTTCTTTAAAGACATAAAATGTCCCAATGTGTTGCAGACTCGTATGCAAGCATTTAATTCTCGACTGTATCAACAACAGGATGGAGTTGACATTCTTTTGACATTTTCATGTCTTTGCTTTGGCACATAAACTGAAACGGGAAAAATTTGTTTCCTTGATTCACCCTTTCCCTCAGATCACGTCAGAACACAAGCGACAGGCGGGCCACTACGTCAGACGCACCTATGACGCACGAGCGTACGACGTCAGACGGCTGCAGAAGGCCAACTAGTACGTCAAAGCCTATGCCGTAAGAGCCTATGACGTCAGACGGCTGGCCGGAGGCCAACTAGTACGTCAGAGCCTATGACGCACGAGCGTATGACGTCAGACGGCTGGCAGGAGGCCAACTAGTACGTCAGAGCCTATGACGCACGAGCGTACGACGTCAGACGGCTGGCAGAAGGCCAACTAGTACGTCAAAGCCTATGCCGTAAGAGCCTATGACGTCAGACGGCTGGCCGGAGGCCAACTAGTACGTCAGAGCCTATGACGCACGAGTGTATGACGTCAGACGGGTAGCAGGAGGCCAACTAGTACGTCACAGCCTATGCCGTAAGAGCCTATGACGTCAGAGGGCTGGCTGGCTAGGTGATCGGGTTTTTTGGAATGGATTGGCACCTTTGAGTCGTAAGATTGAACTCGTTTCTTAGAATGTGCAAAACCTCGTCGAGAGACTGGCATCTGATGCTGCTCTCAGGAGAGACGTGGTACCATTTATAAAGATTCGCAAAGCGTAACTACGGGAAAAATCAATAAATACTGATCTAGCAGGACCATCTCTATTTTTTTTTTTTTTTAATGCCTGGGGGAGGGGATTCCATACTTCTCACGGTAGGCCCTAGTCGGGACCCCTCTCTTATCGAAATTCTGGCTATGTCACTGGATCATATTTCATAGTTTAGTTAAGTACTAATGAAATGGTTATAACCTCTAAAGGGTTGTCCTGTGTCATCACAGACATCGCCTCTTTTCTTTCTTGCATCCATTTCATGACCCAGTTGCTTGTTGATCAAATCTGCAAGATCGTCGACTATCCTGCAATTAAATAATGTGATGGGTCAGTTTGTTATTTGGTACAACATCCCGACTAGTGTCACAATATTCCTGGGAATTTATGTTTTTGCCACGTTTCTGGTAGGTAATTGACATGCAACCGCATATTAGTAAACACTTATTTACAAAAGCCTATGCCATTAAATGGCCATTATAATGCTACTTGTCGTGGGTTGTTCAAGGCTACCTGTATTGTGGGGATTCCTCAAGACCTGAGGGCCGAGATGCTCCAGCGACTGCAGACCATGTGGTGGCTAGGTATATCCCGGGAAATTGAGGAAAAGGGCTAATTGTTTTTATATGTATACAGCATTCTCCTAATCACCATGAACCTCTGATGCCTCGAGATCCCAGACTCCCCCCTGACAGAATGGTTCAATCGATCTTTTCAAACACAAAGAGACCACTACTCGCAATAATTGTGAGTAATTATTTCAAATTATTTTTTGAGATTGTAGAACTGAATCGGATGAAGGCTTCAGATGTGGTTCAGGTAGGCAAAACTATTTTCGCTAGATATGGAATTCAAAAACGCATCTATTCGGGCAGTGGAACGCAATTTAGCCCTTTAGAACTGTCAGAATTCAAGAAGTTTACATAGGAATGGGGAATCTTGACATTTCAAAGCAGCCCTCACCACCACAAGGCAAATGAGGCTAAGACAAGACCAAAGAGCTGTTGAAGAAGAACAAGGATGACTGAGTAAGCGCTGCTTTCCTACAGAACTGCTCTTCTTCAGACTGGACTTCTGAACTCTTTAGTTCAGTCCTTCTGCACTCTGCAGGACTCTGCAAACCACCCTCCCAACGCTATTCCTTTGAGATTCGGCAAACACTAACAATTTCCGTGGTAGTGTTTGGATCACTGACCTGAGACGCCATGGACGTGTTCTCAGAAAGCTTGAGGAACCTAGCCGAGACTGAAAAGAGCTCTATCCGACGTAACCGGATCGTCAGATTGGAGATTGGTGGAGTACCTACCACATAATCCACGAAAAGCTTCTTCCATACCAAGAGCCCCAGCAATGGCCTCCATCCCCAGAACGAATCTCGCTTCTCGGTCTGGACTGAGAATTGGGACTGCTCACTTACTGTTGGATGTAGCAACACTGATGTCCACCGGCTTATATGGTCGGTCAAGAAAAGACTAGGTAACCACCTACACACACAATTCAACTCTTTACTTTCAAGAAAATAATAAATATAAGATTTAGACTCTTCTCTCGATAAATGGTATTTTAAGTCATTTAAACCATATTTCAACAGGTTATGGGCCCAGTTCACGTTCGTTGAGTTAAACGGTATTTGTGCGTGTGGAAACGAAATTGGCGATCTCAAAAAAAACAAAAATGAGTTCCTCTCAACCTACCACGGTTCGTGCGGTGAAACCGTTCAATGGCAAGAACTTCAGTGATTGGAAGCTTCGTATGGAGTTGTATCTGGATGAACAAGGTGTTCTTGAATGTATTCAGGAGTGTCCCCTTAGTGCTAAAGCACTCAAAGCAGACAAAAAGTGCAAATCACTATTGGCTCAACATCTGGAAGATTCCTATCTAGAACACATCAGGAACAACGCCAACAGCTTCGATATTTGGAAGTCTCTATGCACAACCTACGAGAAGAAGGGGCCATGCAGTAAAAGATTATTATTAAAGAAAATAGTTGAGCTGAAATACGACGCAAAAACGCCGTTAGATTCTCACTTTATCACGTTTGATGGAATCATGCGTGAATTGAAAAACGTTGGGGCGAAGTTGGATGAATCTGATTACTGCTGCATACTACTCAACTCGCTTCCTCATCAGTTCGAGTCTGTTGTCACAGCTCTAGAAACTTTCTATGATAAAGAAATGGAGATGGACGACGTAAAAAGAAGACTGTCGGAATTTAATATGAAGCTGAGGAGCAGTCCAACAAACAGTGTCAAGTCGAAAGAAGACAGATGGGAAAATCAAAACAATACAAATCAGAATGCGTTCGCCGCAACCAAGAAACCTTTTCAGCAATACCAAAAAGGTAAGGAACACAATTTCACTACATGTAGCTTCTGTGGTAGAAGAAACCATAACAAGACGGACTGTTATTATTATAAAAAACATAGAAGTCAAGCAGCTAACCTAGTGGAACATAAAGAAAGCCCCAGAGATGAAGACGACACATCATTTGCCTTTTTGGGTGTTCAAGATGATAGAGGTCCTTCATCCAAATCCCTCATGGAATTCTATCTTGATAGTGGTGCATCCAACCACTATGTGAACTCTAAAGAGTGTTTGAAGGATGTCAACATTTTGACTGTACCTACACGTATTAAATTAGCAAACTCCGATACAATGGAAAGTCCTATGGCAGGCAAGCTTTTCCTAAAGAATAAGGTGTCCGGTAAGGTATGTTCTCTTGAGAATGTATATTATGTGCCAGGCCTGCGGCATAATTTACTGTCTGTCCGGGCTATTACTCATCAAGGCTACAGCGTTATTTTTGATAAAACTTCCGTTAGAGTTCAAAAGAATGATTCAATCATTGCTCTTGGAGTTTATGACGACAATCTCTACCGATTGGATTTCACCGTTCTTGAAAAACAATCATCTCAACATGCGTATCAGTGTGAAATCAAACCCAATCTAAAATTATGGCACCGTAGGTTGGGTCACTTAAGTATCTCAGGGTTGGATAAATTGATGAAAGCAGGTCTGATAAAGAATGTTGACAAATCAGATCATTCCTCCGAAATTTGTAAACAATGCGCGGAGGGAAAAATGTCGAAGTCCCCATGGAAAAATAACACCACTCCAGGCAATAGACCCCTTGCGCTTGTTCACTCCGATATTTTTGGCCCTGTTGATCCACCATCTAGGAATGGTGAAAAATATTTCATATCATTCATTGATGATTACACGCACTTCACTATCATCTATCTCATGAAAAATAAATCGGAGGCATTCGATAAGTTTGTCGAATATACGAAAATGGCCACTTCAAAAATGAATACAAATATAAGCCGATTCAAATGTGATAACGGTTCTGAATATAAATCCGAAAAATTCCAAAGTTATTGTAAAAATAATGGAATTCAGATCGAATACACAATACCGTACACACCTGAGCTCAATGGCAAATCTGAGCGAATGAATAGACTGATAGCTGAAAGGGCAAGAGCAATGTTATGTGACAGTGGAATGGAAAAGGTCATGTGGGCAGAAGCCGTATTGTCAGCTGTATATGTTATCAACAGAAGTTATACGGTGAACGGAAAGTTGCCTGCAAAGTTATGGTATGGAAAGGACATAGATCTGGAGAATTTGAAGATATTTGGGTGCCGTGCTTTCGCTCACATTCCCAAAGAAAAGAGATCAAAATTTGACCCCAAAGCAATAGAGTGTTTCCTGGTTGGCTACACTAGCAATGGCTACCAGCTTATGAACAATGATGGAATCTTCACAGCTCGAAACGTAGTCTTTGACGAATCTAAGCTGTACTCAGATTTTTTAGTCAATACCACCTCTGACCTTGAGAAGGGGAACAAGGAAGACCTCGTTGAAAGAGAAATTCCCTCAGCATCTGGGAATGAAGAACAACGTCCATCACGCAAAACAAAACCTACTCGATTTCATGACTATGAACTCGACTTGTGTTTACAGAACGAAATTCGATTTGAAGATTTGAGCAAAATGTCATTGGATGAAAGGAGTAAATGGAAAATTGCTATGGAAAGCGAATTGGCCTCAATGAAAAATAATGAGGTATGGGAACTTGTAGATAGGCCACCTTCAGATTGCCCTGTTATTGATACCAAATGGGTTTTACGCATAAAGTCGAACAACCTTTATAAAGCAAGGCTAGTGGCTCGTGGATTTCAGCAAATAGATGTGCATGAAGACATTTACGCACCAGTGGCAAAAATGACGACTGTTAAAATAATGCTAGCAATGATAGCATCACAAGGATTTCATATCATGCAAATGGATATACGTACCGCGTTCTTGAACAGTCCTATTCAAGGTGATGTCTATGTCAAGCAACCACCAGGATTTCAAGATGGTGATAAAATCTGTAAACTGAAGAAATCTATTTATGGACTAAAGGAATCACCCCGGAACTGGAACCTATGTTTTGATGGATTTATGAAAAGAAATGGATTCAACCAATCTAAAGGAGACACCTGCCTCTACCTGAAGACTATCGGTGAGTCAACACTTTTTGTTCTGGTATTTGTTGACGATATTTTGATGGCTTCTAGTGATTTAGAGCAAATGAATAATTTCAAAGTGATAATTAAAAAACACTTTGAAGTTACTGATCTTGAGGTTTCAACTGACTTCACATTTCTTGGTTTGGAGATTAAGGTGCTACCTGACAAACTGGTAATTTCTCAACAGTCAATGATTGAAAGAGCCTTAACTATATTCTGTCAAACCGATGCAAAAAATACTCTCACGCCAATGGAAGCCAAACTACAACTTGAAAAGGTCACTGAGCCTGAAGAAAATTTGCCATTCCGTCAACTGATAGGCACATTGATATATGTCTCTGCAGGGACAAGGCCTGATGTCAGCTATGCTACCAATTACATGAGTAGATTCTGCAACAGTTACAGCAATACTCATTATAAACACGCCTTGAGAATTTTGAAGTATCTGAAAACCACTATCAATTTTGGTTTGCATTACATAAAAGGTGCCAGATGTCCTCCAATTCAAATGTTCAGTGACGCTGACTAGGGAAGTGATCTGGAAGATCGAAAATCCACATCTGGCTATGCTGCATTCGTCTTTGGCAATCCGGTGAGCTGGACGTCTAAGAAACAATCCCTTGTGGCAACTTCGTCCTTTGAAGCTGAGTACATCGCTCTGAGTGAAACAATCAAGGAGACAGTTTGGATCAAGTCAATCCTTGAAGACTTCAACGTCAACATTGATGAACCTATTCCTGTTTGGGAGGATAATCAAAGTGTGATTGCAATAGCTAAGTCCCGTCAAATCAATAAACGATCCAAGCATATAGAAATCAAGTATTGCTTTGTAAAAGATAGCGTGGCAAACAATCTAATTGCTCTTAATTATGTGAAAAGTGATGATCAGGTGGCAGACATTTTGACAAAGCCACTAGTTCTTCCTCTATTTTGTAAACATAGAAGTGCTTTCAATTTGAAGTAACTTAACGTGTTCAAATATTACTTTTACTGTATGTTTCGATTTCTTTCTGTGTGACAAAAGCATTTGACTCTTTGTAACTGTCAGTGTTGAGAAGGGGTGTTGGATGTAGCAACACTGATGTCCACCGGCTTATATGGTCGGTCAAGAAAAGACTAGGTAACCACCTACACACACAATTCAACTCTTTACTTTCAAGAAAATAATAAATATAAGATTTAGACTCTTCTCTCGATAAATGGTATTTTAAGTCATTTAAACCATATTTCAACACTTACAAGCGTATTCTTCGCCCTATCTGAACCTAATGGAGATTGTGAATGGGATATCGTGTGGAACATTTTCGAATTATTTACGGCTAGTTAGAAATATAGACATCGAATTACCCACACCAATTGGGTTGTCCAACGTTACATGAACAAACATTCGACGATTTCGAATTATTGAGAAGTTAGTAGGATTCGTATTATGCACAGTACTTGATAGTAATTGGAATTTATTGGCAACTAGTCTTGACCCATACCGTCCAAACAAAATCACTTAATACAATCAATAACTTACATGTTCTTATAGTTCGACACAATTTTCATGATAAACTCCACTTGGGAAACTTCTTCCGCCGTGATGAATGTTATGAATTCGTCAGCGAGCGGTGCGTTGTCGGTGAGGAAGCTTCTGAAGTTTTCGTCGTATTTCGCGTAGGCAACCAAAGCCCCAGTTCCGAACAGCAATGCCCCCAGAGCGTAATACGACTTATTCATAGGCGGTCTACGGCGATAGAGACAACAAAAACCGTATTAATGAGACAATTTCTACACCCTGCTCTTGAACCTTTGTGTAGAGAAAATTCGGTTAAATTTCGCCCCATGTGAATATAACAACAGGAAACGTTGGCACATAAATCATCTTTCATTTGACCGACCCTCGACATCCCTCAACATCATAACAACAGGATATCAATATCAAAGAAAAATTTGGAAATTTATTAATATTAAATATTAAATTTTAATATTACTGACAGAATTATTATTCTTTTTCTGCCACCGCTCTGATGCGGATGTTGGCGATCATCACAGGTGTGATTTACAGAATTGAGTTTTGAAAATAATACCATCCATAATATGGATGGTACGAACAGTTATCAAATACTTGATATTATCAAGTATTTGATAACTGTTCGTACCATTGTGATGGTATTCACCGTGCGAGTGAAATATTAGGTACCGTTCTGTGCGGTGCACTGGTCGTACAGCTAGTAATCATAAGGGATTACCATCGATTGTGTTTAATTTGAATGAAGGGTGATAAATTACTAGCTCACTCTTTAGGGATATCACCGCAACCATCGTCTCGGTTGTCGTTACACGAATTCGTCTGGAGAAGCCTGACCATTGGGCTGGTAACGGCGTATCTCGGCTGGGAACAGCATTTTCCGTTACGACATTGGCACAACTTAAGTTGTAACGAGATTCTAATATAATTGTATGACAGCGGACGAACTCACCTTCAGACCTGCGCGCAAGGCGGTGCGCAGGAGAGCGATCAGAGTGTATTTAGACATTTTCCATTTGTTTTGAATTTGGACACTAAACAAAACTGAAATCCCGACGAGAAACACTAACAGCCAACATCACTGGAGAAAAGAAAAAAGTCACATGTGTCACTGTTGGTATGAGAACTGAATTATTGAAATGGTTTATCATAAGGCACTGTTTTAGGGATTGCAGAAAAATCTGATGCACTGATGTACCTACTTATCGATGTTGTTTAACGTCTGCAAATGGAAAACTAAACGAGGTGGAATTAATAATACCTATAATATTAATCTACCCACAGCAATGGGCAACCGTTTGGAGGTCATGCCACTCACGAATATATTATGACATAATAATATTATGTTCGTGAGTGGCATGACCTCCAAAAGGGTGTCAATTGCTGTCGATGGGTTGCAGCTCACCTCCTGTTTATAGACCATTCTGGTCGCGAGTTCCTTGTCCATCATCCTTCCTTGTCTGGAGGATAGTTCCTATTTTGCGACCAAGCTGATCCTATCCTCCTTGGCCAATTGCCTTAGCTGATCGACCACTGACTGTGTTGCGCACTTATGAGGTCTTTATGGACATATCTATGGTGCAAACCTGATGTTGGATTGCCTCCTTTAATGATGGACAGGTGGAGCTGCCCGCCACGTGTTTGCACTCCCAGATTCTTCACACCAACCACACATCTACCTGTTTCATCCCGTTCACGTTACCGAACGACTAACATTTATAGCAGCGGCATACGTTGATATTGTACTGCACATAGGATGAAAAGCCGATGTGCTTTAAGAGATGCATTCTGAACCCTCAGGTGACTTGCACCTCCCAGTGCACCATCGGCCTTACTCTATATAGCGGAACGAAATCGTTCTTAATCTGCACCGTCTCAACTCCCAGGATTGCCTTAACCATCTCCTCTGTATTCCACTCCGCGGGGAAACCGTTGTGGAAAAATTTGTAGCGTTTTTCATTTGTGAACATGATGAACCACGGGCGATGAAATTAAATTACTTTTGCATAATTAGCAGACTATTAAAATTAGCGGTGTGTTAATTTCGGGTTTTTGGTCTGATCTGAAACGACCTCAGTCTCCCCACTGCCGGGCAACCAAGGGTAAATTCAGTTGGACCTTTTTCACAGTCACGGTTTTCGCTGCTATACCGTATGTTTTATTCAGTACATTGGAGGTCACCAACAAGACGCCTAATATTTATGTCTGTTCCAAAACCGAATGAGTTGTGAAACTCTACCGGCCGATCATTGAGGTTCACTGAATGATCTCCTTATATCAGTAAAATGTTCTAGGTACCTACGTGCGACGATCTGTGCAATAATGATGAATAGAATGAACTGCCTCGCTCCAGTACTCTTATATATTTGGGTGAGTACAAATTACTTTGGGTTTGGTTAATGTTAACAGGTAAAATTCAAGCCATTTCAATAACTAAATGTACATTCATGATTCAGTGTGTAATTGCAAGTAAAGCAGCTCCGGCGAAGGTTGTCTGTGTCCTTGGTGACGGCCTGCTAAACTCTCTAGTGGGGAAGGGAGTGCAGGACACAAATGAAAATGCAGCAGAGGAGGATGTCCTGGGCTGGTTAGGTGGTTCACCTGACGCAGTTGCTCAACTATTCTTCATTGATAGCAACCTCACTAGTCAACAGCTCGACGATTGCTTGAAGGTGAGCAATAGCACAAGAAATGGTTTGAAGTTCGAACTGTGTTAAAATGCTTTGTTTTTATAGGGCTTCTTGAGGTGGGGCGTCTATACATCCTATGGTTCATTATAGAAAATAATTGAAAATAAGGGCAGTGACACTCATTCGCTGATGAGATAAGTCATACCTAGGGCCATTCAGTCATACCTTGGGCCACTGGACGTGTTTCGTCTCATTTACTTCTCATCCAACCATGAATGTGATGAAGACTTTTTTGAGTATTTTTGTCTTCTTCTGTTCTCTATTTTTAAGAAGCCCGCCAGGAAAAAAACACACTACTACAGCTTAGTCCTCCAGTATTTTTATGTTGAAAATTTCATTTAGATGTATAGACCACTTAACTCTGAAAATTAACTCTTCCGTTTTTAACGGTGTAACGGTGACAAAAATAAAATAAAATACTTAATAAATAATTGCGAAAAATTACAAATCGATGTTCTGATGATCTGACTTACGATTTCGACGAATTCGCCGGACTATTGAAAATAACCCTGGTCTTATGAAAGTCAATGAGAGCAAGGGTAGTAGACTCGACAAGGTAGGGGTCACGAGCCGCGGCGCTTGGGGCGATGACGTCAGTCGGTAACCACCGGCCTACTCTCCGCCCGTCTCTTCCTATGCTCCCCCGCAGGATTTTCCTTTTTACTTCTGATTCAAGGGTTTGATACAACTTCCACTTACTTTAAGTATGAGTTTTATTTATCTTATACTTTAACGATGACATTACAAAAATGATCAGATTGGATTACGTCAATATTATAAGTACCTTGGTATGATTAATTTCTTCAAGTGATGATTTTTTTCATTTTCTTGGAGTTCTGGCGGTTTACACTGGTGGATCGTTTTTTTGTTAATTTCTTCTCCCGAGTTTGTTTATTTAAATTCTTCATTCTGATAAATGTTCTTGTTCGGACGTAGCGCAGAACTACAAATTCGTCCATGTGAGGGATGGACTCCTGGATGCGGGTTTTCAATATCGTGATCACTTTTTCATTTTTGTTGATTCCATCTCCGTGGTATTGAATAAATTCCTCCTCCATTGCCTTTATATCCTTCAAAAAGCCCTCATTCGGTCGCATGAGCCCACCTCTAGATATGAATTCCACCCAAGTTTTCTTGGAGGATGTTGGCACATCTTTCGAAAAACTCCCATAAAGGGCAGCTTTCCGTGGGTTTTTCTTTTTTAGCCGGTATATCAAATATCCCGCCATCATTTCGTGAAGTTCTTCGTCTTTTTTGTCTGGGAACTTGTCACTATTATCTTCGAAATCGCTTGCAAACTCCTTTTCGAGTTCAATCTGCTCCAGCTCGTCTCTCGTCAAAATGAATTTGCCCATCTCGTGATCATCCGATGCAGTGCTAGTGCTGGGTCTGTCTTGGCAGTTCTGTTTCGAGGTTTCGTGATGTCCAATGCTGTCAGAACGAACCAGTGGCTCAATAATACCTCCACTCAGCGTTTCGACATCTTTCTCTCGATGGCAGTTCATATTATTAATCACTATCCCAGCACGGCGCGCCGGGATCCCGCGGCGGCTCAGAATCAATGACTTAATCCTATGTGATACCGTGATGGGAAGTGGGTGATCATAAAATCTCCCCAAACCTCTCAATTGAGAGAAATAGCTTTCGAGGACATCCTGATTGCATCTTGAAGGTAATACGTAGTGGTATCCTGGTATGGAGTCTTCATCAGAAGAAATTACCGAGCTTTTTAACAATTCATTGGCTTGTCTTCGATGATTTCGTTTTTCTGCTCTTTTTCCGCGACCACCATCAGGGAATGACTCGTCTATACCCTGACTGGATGAAGGGGAGGCATTTGTAGTGGTTGGTAAAAATAAATGTGGTACTGCATCTGGCTTGAGTTGCTTTCGTTGGGGTGCTATGTTCAGCAGCTCACTTTTCAAATCCCGTTCGTAGTCATCATCATCAAAGTGTTTCGAACATACCCGGGCATTTGATACTATAAAAGTATCAGTCCTTTTGCACAAGAAAATCCATCTTTCTTGAAGACGTTTTTCCTTGGGACACCGGAGCAGTTGAAATCCGAGTTCTTCTTTTTTCGTTGATGGTTACTGCACCCAAAAATGGCACAAATGACCATTGTGGGAGCGCCGGGAAACCGGCGATTGAAAAAAATTTAGTTGGGAGGGGCCGGGGGGGTGAAAAATGAACGAGAAAAAACAGAACGAACGAAAAACAAAACGAAACAAACAACGAACGAGATGTACCACTACTGATTACTCGTAACCACCAGTAATACTTATAATATAGTAATGCTTCAATTCAGGCTTGTTCATCTGGCAAAAAGCTCCCGCCAACAGCATTGAAAGAAGCGTAAAGCTCCCTGCTGGTGTAACAGAGGAAACATATTAGGTGAAACCGAGGGTGACTAAGGGTGAGAGGGGGTTGTGGGAAGGAGACAGGGAACAGGAAAACATTGACGGTGGAGGTTAGGGGTAGGAGGATCAGGTTTCTATATGCACACTCAACAGCGAGGTGCGAAGCACCGAGCATCCTATATACGTGGCTGGCGGGCAAAATGGATATCATTCCTTTTTGCGGCTGAGGTTTTTTGGCGGGCCAGTTTTTACAACGGAGTTGTTTTTGGGGGGATATCACATCTTTTTGCATGGCTAGTTTTCGAGTGGTACCTACTTATACAATACGGTTCCATTTAACAAAAGTACCTACGAGGTAACTAGTAAATGTTTTCCTAAATGAAGTTTTATCCTAGTCAAAATTTAGTAAAAAATTAGTACGCCTACTAATTTGCCTTGTTGTTTCTTGTTTTTGTGACAAGAATAATTATTGTTTGGAAACTATTGTTTGTTATCTGAAATGTGTTTGAAAAGTAAGTAGTTTTAAAAATTTTGCGAATTGGTTAAATAGTAGTTTTAAAATTTTCGATTAATTATAACAATTAACAATTTAAAAACAATTATTAACATTTAATACAATTATTCTTATTATTAAATTTAAAAAAATAGAAAGAATTAGAAATTTGAATAAATTTGAATTAGAAATTTTTTGAAAATTGGTTGCTTTTTTCCTTGGGGATTGTGCAAATTTTTGTTGTTGAGAATCATTACAATAATTGTAATTATTGGTGTCGAAGAAAAAATTTTCTCTTAAGTGGAAAGAGAAAGTTTGCAAAAGGTAAAACGCACGTTTTTATACCAACAATCGCGAATAACTCGAGAACCGTTGGGAAAAGTGACAAAGTGCGCTACTCTCATTCGAAAGCCCATAAAATTTCCTATCGATCCTTAAACAGGCGCCACTCTACGACAATTTTTCTGACCACTGTTCAACTTTGATGTTTTCGGAAATTAGCCAAATCAGTAGATGTGGAATTTATTCACGTATTTTTGGCTGTGGATTAGTCGAATCGATTGAGATTCAGTTCAAAATTATTGAGCATATACTAGACAACCTAACGGACATTTCAAGACCAACCGCACCAATTTTCATCAATTTTGGCGGCAGTTATTGTTTGAAAATAGAAAAATCACCATAACTCCTTTAGTTTCTCACTTAGGAAGCTCTGTTTGATCTCAAATTAAACAGTTTTAAAAGCTGAATACAACTAAAAAAGAAAATTTTTAAAAAGCTTCAGTTTTGAAGGAGTTATGACCATTTGAAATTCCTAAAAAATACTATTTCCCCCCTAATTGGGAGGGAAATGGGGGGAGGGAGAAAAAATGTTCAAAAGGCACTCCCTTGGAGCATAACAAACGTGCGTGCAAAATTTCAGCTCGATCCGATTTGTCTGCTGGGCTGTAGCCCCGTCAATGAACAACAACAACGAGAAGAAGAAGAAGAAGAAGAACACGAAAAATAGTGGTTTTAAAACTGTTATACCCCCGACACCTGATGTTCCCAAGAGCTGAAATTTGGTTTACGTCCTCACGTGCCCCTGGAGAGTTGGTGTACAAAAAATCAACTCTCGAGACACTCAGGGGACCGAGCTACGGGTTGGTGAAAACCCCAACTTGGTCCGTCGCGTAATCAGTGTCTCAGTCGCTTCGGTTTTCTTGGCGGGCGGGACGCTCCCGCGTCCCTAGATATGATTCAGTTCTGACTTTTTGTTTCAGGAATACGGTAAGATCGCTGTGGAAGTTACGACTAAACCCCTCCCTCCAGGTGTTGCGTATGACCCGTCTGGACAGCAATATATTCCGTTTACGAGTGGGAAGGATGAGGCAGTTGGGTCCAACGGAGAGTGAGTTTTGTGATTCATAAACTGAAGTGAAATCCTGAACTAATTTTTGAAAAGTGTACAGACCTCCCTTCTGTCTGAGGAACGCCCTTCTCTACTGAAAAAAAGTCTAATAATATCAGATTGGTATTGAGTAATAGCAACACAATTCTGAATGGCGGATTCTTCATAGACAGGTCCGTCTATCTACAGCGTCGTGGAATTGGGATTGACACACAAAAGTATGATTTTAGCGGGAATCCGTGGTCTATACTTGAGGCTTTGTGAGGATCCGTTATGAGCACAGGGTTAATATTTGATTATTTCAATGACATTTTAGTTTCACAAGATGGGAGATGAGATATTGTAGGTAATTCAAAGAGCCATCAGGGGTCTGGGGTTGCTGAACCGCATAGTTCCGTAGTTTGGCTCTGCAAACTGTTTACGACGTCAAGTTGTGATATGACGAATTGCAACCGGAACATTGGACGAAGACCTCGGGCATCAAGGAGGTCGGTGTTGAGGACGACAAATCTTCGGAGGATCTTGGGTCGTTCAGTCCCTACAAAACAACCATTTTATTCAATTATTTTCAATAACGAGTCATTCGAATCGTCATTAGAATAAATACGTAGATCATCGAAACGAATTAACAAAAATCTGTCCGTGGCATTTTTTCATATAGAATTGCCTTAAGAATATCAAACTCGGGACGTGGGCTCGGACAAGCTTGGAGATTATCAAGTTTGAAATGTTCAAAAAATCATACATCGTCTATATCAAACACCTATAACGGTGTATTTTTCGTTCGAATACATTCGTGTACCATGTGCTATTCGTTCGCAATGAGGAAAAGTAATCGATTTACTCAGTATAATATATGACCGCTTTCTCGAACCAACGCAATAACAGTAAACAGAACAGTGATCTAGACACAAGGACGATCTGTACAGAAATTACCCTCTGAGGATGAATTTGCAGCGTTTTTCATTGATCTATTCTTCCAATCAATTGTAGGTACTACACAACTTACGATGGATCACACTATAGATTCAAGGAAAAGGGATACGTGATTGATACGCTGGAAGACACTTCGGGCACTTCTACTACGCCGCCGGTCACTTCCACCACCCAAAATTCGACTCGGAAACCGTTAGACAAAAGTCAAAATGAACTCAAGTTGTGGTATAATGCTTTTGTCAGTGTTGTCTCCAAATACGTATGATTCCCAGTGGCAAATCTCCCAGTAAATTAAATAAAACAAAAACAGAGTTATGGAAACGTTATTGTTGTTTAATGAGTTTCCACGAGTTCACTGCGAGTGATTTCGTAAGACTCCATGTTCACTTCATACGAGGTTTACATCTGTCGAGAACGTGTAGGTAGATGATGATCAGCTTGGGTAAAAACTGCAGACCTACCGAAATTGGATTTATAGCCGCAACCGAGTCTTTGCATCTCTTCTGATTATGGTCAACAGCGAACATTTTGAAACATGTAGAACATTTTCATTATTCATTATTCTTTGAATTCGCAGCTTATTTTCAAGAACTCATTGTAAGAGCTTCAATTTTGTAAAATGTTTGGAGATCTTATGGCAGGAAAACCCGAACTTTTTATTAGTGACTAGCCAGATTACCCGGGCGTTGCCCCGGCCGGGGTGCTTAAATAACTCAGTGTAATTATTACACTGAAATTATTACACTTAGATATCAATCGGTCAGTGTAGTATCAATAGGTCTATTGATAGATACCGTAACCTTGACAACCGATAAACCAAATTAGCAAAGAAATTAGTTGTAGAAGCCACTCAGCTGATCCGGGGCCCGGGCAGCGTCAAGTTAAAGTCCTGTTATTATACAAAGTTATCTAAGAAGGCTAAGAAGGCTTCTTGTTGTATCTAAGAAGGATAGATACAAAATTACAGGCTATATAGAGTGAATAGCATAGAAATTAGCTTAAGGAGCCACTCAGCTCATCTTGGGCCTGGGCAGCGTCAAGTTAACGTCCTAAGGAGGGTAAATACCGAATTTCAAATCTCTACCACCAAAAGAATTGCGCAAAAACCGTCACATTTTTTGTATTGATAGAGGTCCCTGATAAAATCGAATGTATGTATGTCCGTATGTCCTCTATAGACGGCCAAACCGCTGATCAGATTTTGATGGGGATTGCTCCAATGTGATGACTATATCCAATAATTGACAATGTAGGTATCTCATAATGTCACTTTTACAAAAGATTATAATTCTATTTTAATGTATAGGTACATTAAATTATACATAATCCGTTGCACAATTTTCTTCTTTTATATATTTTTTTAATACATAAAATGTATCATAAATAATATTTATGATATATTATGGGATACCTACATTGTCAATAATTGACAATGTAGGTATCTCATAATGTCACTTTTTAAGAAAATCTTAATTCTATTTTAATGTATAATCCGTTGCATATTTGTCAATAAATTACAATTTTCTTCTTTTTAATTTTTTTAAATACATAAAATGTATCATAAATAATATTTATGATAATATCATGAAAGATAATATCTTTATAATATATTATATTATATCTTTTAAAGATTACCTAGCTGTTGGATCTTTTAAACTAAATTAGTTGTTGGAATATACCTAATGCCATATTATGGCCTACGACCTTTTTTTCTCCATACCGAGCTATTCATATAAATTTTAATGATTTTCGGGTCAATGTCCGATAAACTACGGTTTTTAAGAAAATGTTGCCATTTCTCGATATATTGATATTTTGGCAGCCGATATATCGGCATATCGATATGAACGCAAAAATTATATCGATATCCTAAATATCGATAAATTTCGCTTCGATACCCATCCCTAGTTTCTACCATTCCCGGGATAGGTATACCTGTAACTAGGGATGGGATATCGATATCCGATAGTATCGAAATATCGATATCTAGCGTCCGATATCCGATATTCTGATATCGATATCAGCACTGGCGATAATATCGATATATCGATATTCTGACAACCGATATCGGGTCGATATCACAAACTGTGATTCACAGTTATCTTTCACTGGCGAACCGCGAAGTTCTTCTTGTGGGCATCATTCCGTTTCCGTGCTGTTGTTGGCTAAAAAGTATCCGCGTTTTTGTGTTGTGTTGAGCCCCTGTTGAAATTGAAACTTAAATTGACCATGAAGTCAGCCTCAACCTCAGTACCATCAGAGAGGCTATTTTCAAGGGCGGGGAATATTCTCACCTCGGACCGGAACAGGCTGAAGGGGGAAACTCTCTCCAAGTTACTTTTCCTGGAGAGCCTCGATCAGCGCTTCTTTTTTTGAATCCCGAAATTTACCTGTAATTCTCTTATGATTTTGCCGTTCTTGTATTCTGTCCAATTTTCGTTTAGAAACATATTGAAATAAAAATTCCGTATGACATATTCATGTGTATAATTTAACTTTCCTATCAAGGCGGGAACAAAAAATAAATGAATAAATAAATAAAAATAAAGATCTGACTGAAAAAAAATCAGAAGAATTTTTTTTTTTTAGAAAGGAATTTTGAACCAATAGGCTGTAGGTAGGTATCAACACTAGATGTCACTACTTTGAACCACTTCGTATTTCCAAGTCCTTCGTATTTATTCTACCATGGAATCACCTACTTTGTCCACGGTAAATTATTGATCAGTTGGTATCTTAGGTAGGAACTGCAAGTGCAAAAATGTTCGGAGAAAAGGAAATAAAATTAAAACTCGGCGCTTCGCGCCTCGCCAGGGGGGCAAGCCCCCCTGGACCCCCCGGATCTTTTCTCTGCTATACTTTGTATAGAACGAGGTATTTGCTATGCAAAACATGAATAATGTTTTTGCGTCCCGTTTCCCCTTTTCCTTATCCCTTTTCTTTGTCTGTATGGAAAATATTAAGAAATGTGCGGAAAATTTATTAGTTTTTTTATTTACTCAGGGCTGTATCTCAGCTTCTTCGATATTTACAGCTGTTTTGGCAGTATATAATTTATGCATAAATTAAAGGCTTTCCAACGAATGGAGAACGATTTTTGTCCGTTGAAAACTAAAGAAGTTTCATTTCCCTAGAAACGACTCGGTTGTACGTGAAAATCATTAAAAATCTTCGTGACATAATTTCGTGACTTAAACTTCGTTACGCTTTTCAACTCTGGTAGGCCACCGCAAAAACATTATTCATGTTAATAAGTATGTGAAATTAAAAAAAAACGAAGTAGGAGTTTTTATAACCGATATCGATATATATCGGTTGATATCGATATTATGAAGCCGATATCTACCTGGTATCGATACCACTTTTCCGATGTCAATATCGATACCGATATCGATATCGAGCCCTCGATATCCCATCCCTACCTGTAACAACCGTAGATATCAAAGTTTATAACTCAGTTCTAAGTTTTAGACATAAAGAGAAAATTTCGAAGTAGTAGTCAAGTGACCCACAAGTTTGGATATTTTATGTACTTATCTATACTCGTAATTTATATACCTACTTATTGTAAGGTGACCTCAAAATAAATTGCATAAAAAGAAGAAAACATCCAGTGCGCTGCCAGTTGATTACAACTACAGGTTGCCCCTTCGGATATACGTTTTATTCACTTGGGCGTGCTTTACAGTTGGTTTTAGGGTTGCATTCAGTGCATGACCAATGAGTTATGCAAGGGCATCACTCAAAACACCCCACAACCAACTTTTCTGTCGTCACTTAACAGGAAAGTAGTGTGGATATGAACTAATTATCACCGTAGGGAACGTGATAGGGATCCAAGGTCTGAATCGAACGCCCTTAGGGCTTGTTACCCAGATAAAGTATGAGCGGTTGGTCGGAGGAGAGCGAGGGTTGAGGTGGTTACTAAGGGATGAGCGTGATTTCGGTACGGGAAGAGTCCCCTTCCACCATTTCCTAACAACTGATGGGATATCGTTTTCACTGTGTTATATCACACCCGTCGAGATATCATCCTCTGGTGGTGGTGGTGTGGGAGAGAGAGTGAGACGATACGGTTAATGGTGTGAGGATCGAGGGTAACAACTTTCAACCATCTCCCGGGATTAGTAACCTGAGCACCTAACTCCTCTCGGTCCTCCTCTTCCGTCGTAACACTTCTCTCCCACTCAGTCCTCTGGCAATCTCTTTACTAAGCATTACGTCATTATGCACGAGGGAAAGTTAAAAAAATAGGGAAAGTTATTTGTGGGATGACCCTTGTGCATAATCATGTATTTAATACAGTTTCATTAATCTGCGAACTTCTAAGCTGAAGTTAGCTCGATTCTGGGGTACCCGATGATATCGTTGGTGGGTTCTTCAGCTTTTCAGGACAAGTAAACATGGCCACGATCACCTGGACACTCTGAGATTGGAGGATGGAGGTTGGTTTGTCAATATCACCCGAATGTGACCCACCGATTTTGAGGAACTTTTGCAATTGGTGGGTCCTCGTAATTCGAAAGGATGCAGCAACTACAGAGAAACGATTTCTCCTACACCGACACTTTATATTTAGCAGCCAATCCCACCATGGCCGCACTTATTTTGTCCCTTTTCTTATAATCAATTCAATTCAATTCAAAATGTTTATCAATGAATAATGAAAATAAATACAACTGGTAGGTATAGTAATATATATTTGTTGCGTTTGAACATGCAGGTTCTTGTAGTTCAATTACAACACGATGATTTTCGGTCAAAACGCAAATATATGTATGTTGTATTTAGCGAAAACGAAATCACGATATGTACAAATCTCCTGTACTCCAGGAGATTAGAAAGCCAGTTAGTACTGGTAGAATTTAGGATTTAACGGGATAATGGGAGAATAACAGATTTTGAAAGTAGGTTTTTCCTTAGGAACGGTAATTTTAATTTTCAATTTTCAATGCAATTTCAATGGCATTTCAATTTTCGAAGTTAAATGAAAAATCAAATTTTCACACTATCGATCTGGAATTTTTTTCAATAATTACGTAGAAACCTCAAGATTAACACCTAAAACAGTAATGAAGGGATTTGAATATTGTCCAAGAAACGAAAGAACACTAAAAACCAGGAATTCCAGCGGAATACAAGGAAAACCCACTAATTCCAAAAAGTAAAGTTAGAGTTAAATAGATTAGATTTAAGTTCTCGAAGTTGAATAAAAACCAAATTGTACAAAACTGTTGTTAAAATATTTTAATAAGAGCTTCAATAAAGCGAGAATACAGCTTCACTAAATCCTTCTTTTTCTGTATGCTGATAGGCAAGGTCCGTTTATACAGTGCAGGCAGCGTAATCGGGAGGTTTTGTAGTCGTCCATGACCTTGAACAGAAATGGTTTTGTACTGATCTGAATGATGATACTTGTATTCCATCTTGCCTGGATTATCTTCCCTGAATCTGAAACTTTTCACCTTCAGCCAATTAAGTTGCTCCTTATTCTCATCTTTGCTTCGGTTTTTGATGAGGAGATCTGCCAAAACTTTCAAGTCAAAGAAGTCAGGGAACGTCATTTCTTTAGCTTGGTAGAGCCCACTAATGCTTCTTTGTGGATTTGATCTGGCAAGTCTGAAAATCGTAATCCAGTCTTGAATCGAGTAAACAGGCACTTGTTTCTTGGCGGCTTCTATGGCACTATGCATTGAGTCAATTTCCATGTAACTGTGCCCACTCTCAAGAAACTTCTGCTCTATAACTTCAAGGTGGGTCATCTGCACCAAGTACAGCAGTAGAACAGCAACTTGTTTGTTCCGATTCTACCCTCCACAGGTATCCGAAAATAACGCTGATTCTGGTTGTAGTAGAGACTTGAAATTTGGTATTTAGTCTCCTTAGGACTTACACTTTAAGCAGAATAGGGCCGGAATTACCTGAGTGGCTCCTAAAGCTAATTTTGTGGATGACCAATTTCGTAACTAGGGAAGGGCGTATTATTTGGTTTATCAGTTATCAAGGGTATTTATCAATGCCCTGAATTATTTACGCACCCCCGAGCTGGGCAACGCCCGGGTAATCTGGCTAGTCAATTATTAACAAGTAATTGAATAATTCATTGTGGAAATATTTTCAGCGTTTTTTGTATATTCTTTCGTGGTTTTCACTGGTGAAAATTTCACTTTTGGATAACAGCGAAGGGCAGGGGTTCGTGGGATTGTACGTGTATCCTGGATCCTCTCATCTCACCACTTTTCCCCCTCCCTCTTCCCAAAGGAGGAGAGTCCTCTAAACAGATCTGGAACCGATCCGTCGTCAATTAACAATTAACAAACACAATCCTAAAATCTTCTCTTCGACCTGCCGGTGATTGGTCGGGGGCTAAATGGATTTGGGTTGTCCTCGAACCTCCGCGTTTCTCAACCCAACTTTGCCTTTGGGATTAGAAAAAAAACTGTTGTTTGTCCTGAGCGAATGATAAAAGTGCATCTGCAACTTGAGGCTTTCCCTCTCACCACTCCCTCGTCATTCCCTCACGAAGTTTGGCCTCCTTTTAGGAAACGTTCTTTTTCCCCTTAAGCGCTTTTTCTCCCCTGCCCTCATACGGTTTCCGGGGTTTTTTCCCCTCGGAGTACTTTCTCTACAAGAAAAACAAGTCCCTAATCTTTGTTGCCCTTTAACTAAAAACTAAGCTTTTAATGGATCGAATAAAAGAACTTCGGAAGTTGAGGGGGGGCTTAAGCAGACACTCAGTCCGCTGGACGTACTTTCGTTTCTCAGTCGGATCCCCCACGACAATCGTTCAATGTAAGTATTTTCAGATTTGAAGTATTTTCAGAGGTCGATTGAATGCTAATACGAGTAAGATTGAATGCCATGAGCAGGTCAGATTTACATCATCTGCATACAGGACTGAACTTGGCCGCTATTCTTTCCCGTGTCCAAGATTTAGAGATGGGTGTTTCTGTGAATTTTCAGTAAAACGTTCTAGTTATACTGATACTGTGAGATAATCCGCTACATTGCTTTCAAGTTGGGCATTCCTTCCGACGAAGTGTGCTACAGCACTCTTCTCGATACTTGTGGCATGTTGCCTCTGGAGAGGCGTCGTACAATTGCTGACCTATCCCTCCTGCATAAGCTGTTGAATAACCGCCTTGACTGCCCGGCCTTGCTTTCGATGATCAGCCTCCAAGTTCCTCGTCTGTCGGCATGCTCTTCTCTCCTTTTCTACATCCCTTTTTCATCAACAAATTATATGAAGAATAGCCCGTTGCAGCGATTGCCTCGCTCCGCTAATTTGCTCATTAATTTAAACCCTGATTTTGACTTTTTTCATAACTCCCTTGCTTCTCTCAAAAAGTTATTGGCTTCCTCACCATTTTAATCTTCGTCGTCTCACCCAACCATAGTATTTAGCATAATCATGTTTTTTTAATTGGTACTCCACATGTTATTATTTTGTCTTCTTCGTAGTTTCTTCATTTTTGTGAGAATTTTCAACTTTTTCTTTCTTTATTCTTCCTGTTAATGTCCATTGATTTCTTGTTTGTACGAGTGTAATTGGGCTTGCCCGTAAATAAATAAATAAATAAATAATAGTGTTGCATAATAGGTGACAGATTTGGCGCCTGGGCAGCCTCAAGTTAAAGTCCTAAGGAGGTTACATATACAATTTCAAGTCTCTACACCACCACAGGCATTGGCGTCGGGTGAGAGGATGGCGCCAGCGTAACGGACGGTTTTTGCCAGTTTTGTGAAAGCTAAAGCATGTTCCATGTTGAAAGCTTAGTCATGATTTGTTGGTTTATTTTTCAAGACCCAGAAACAGAAACTAAATATCAATCAGAAACCATAGAATTAGAAACTAGACATGCGTCTACATATATTATATTAGGGATGGGTCGGTTTCGGTTTTCGGTTGTCGGTTTTACCGGTTTTTGGGGAAAAAACCGAAACCGAGAACCGATCGTCCAAAGTCGGTTTTTTCGGTTTTCGGTTTTTTGTCCGATCGACATTAATAAATTTATCTTTATTGATCGTCTACGTTGTAAATCAAAGCACACAATTAGTTATAACTAACGGTTTCAGATGTTATTCCTTTCTGCTTTTAACATTTACAGTTCAATTTATGAGATTCACAGGTTTTAGTAATAATTTTTGTTTTTACAAATACTCGGCATCAGCATCGAGTGAATGAATTGAAATGTTTTATTAAGTAATAATGTACATACATCCCATTTTCCATACAAAAACAAAAACATATACGGCTGTAGCCCGAGACTATGAGCCGGAGTTCGGTCTTTATCACTATTTCAAATTTACCAAATACTCAAACAAAACAAAAAAGCTCATATACAGCATATAAAGAAATATATATTATACAACACTTTTCATCTTCATATTCAACTGGCAATAATTTAACTTACAGTAATTTAACGTTCAAAAAACATAACAAGAATCCAATAAAAATTTTCAACATTAACAACATCTACATTATTATTACCATCACATCATTATTATAATCATTACTGTCTATCTTAATCTTTTCCCACTATTTAGAAACATAATAACAATTTAGAAATTCCATTCCTCTACCAGACGATCCCTATATCTTAAAGCCCTCATAATAAAATTTCCAATAGCCAACCAGTTCTTCCCGTTCAAATATTCTATCGCTTCCTCATTTGTCAAGTAATGTGAGCCGAGTAAATCTTTACGAATTCCCTTCAGTATATGACAATGGGCTAGAAAATGGTACAGTCTCATCTTCTCCTGAGTTACAGAGTGGGCATGTAAATATACGGTGTTTTACCCATGGTTTATAATTCAAATCCATCATCTCACACCGCGCTCTACAAATACTTCTTTTAGCAAAATGACTGAGATTGGCTACCTGCAAGTAATTTGGTGGACCCAGCTGATTATAAATTTTGTGAAACCGCGCTGCATAGGCCCTTGCTTTACAAGTCTCAACAAAATTATTTTTTTCCAAACCCATTAACCTTTCTATTTGTTGAGTTATAACTGTAGGTTCCTCTGCATTAATGTTCAACACTACTCCATGCCTTCCAGCTAGGTCATTCCAAGCTGCCGCCCATGAAACGTTTTTTCGAATAACTTCACGCGCAATCACGTGGGTATATCTCGATCTTGGACCTTTTAAAACCTGCATGACGTAGCTCAAACTGAGACCAAACGTATACACATACATCTGTTCTACCCCACTCTCCAAATAGACCATGTAGTCAGGTGTATTAGTAGGTAATGCAAACAATTTTTTAATGAAAAATTTCAGAAGCATCTCTAACTGTACGTGGAACTCATAACCCCAGACTTGACCCGCATAACACAAACTTGCTCTGCTGACTGCTTTGAAAACATTAAATTTGGCTTCTAAAGATATTTCACCATTTTCCATGAACCTTGACCACACAGTGTTCAATCCCAGTTTGGCACTTGCGAGCTTTGAAGCAAAATGCCCTCCCAAATCCAGCTGTGGTGTCAAAGTCACACCTAAGTATGTGTAACTTTTCACCACATCTATTTCCCTTCCATTCAACCTCCACCGCTCCCTTTTCGATATCTTTCCCCCACACTTTTTAAAAATCATTATCTTGGATTTATCCAAATTAATCTCCAAATTCCACTGTACTGTATACTGGTACAATCTGTCTATCATGATCTGCAACATTACTGGATCCTCTGCCAACAAATTCACATCATCCGCGAAGCTAAATAAACTGAATCTAATACCGTCCACAATCACTCCACCCCCCACTCTCTCCACTAAATCCCATAGGAACAATATAAACAAACATGGCGACAATTTATCACCCTGTCTTACCCCTACATGCGTCCCAAACGAACCCGATAAACCATTTCGCGTCCATACTTGGGCATACGTGTTCCTATATAAACTTTCAATGGCCCCTACAAACTTCGTTGAGACGCCCATCTGGTACAGCTTGTAATACATGGCTGGTCTCAAAACTGAATCGAATGCAGATCTAAAATCTACAAAAAATCCATAAAGTTTACTGCCCCTACCAACCGTTTTACATTTAATTAAATTCCATAAGCAGAACAAATTATCAAATTTGGAGCGCCCTTTTCTAAACCCTGCCTGTTCCTCCCCCAACACACCCTTTTCTTCAGCCCAATCAATTAGACGATTCCCCAGCATACCAGAATATATCTTTACAGCAGCATCCATAAATGATATACCCCTATAACAGTTCGTAGAATCTGGATCTCCTTTTTTGAACAATGGAAAAATTATCGAAGCACCAAAGTCTTCCGGAACTCTACCATCCCTAAAATATTTATTTAACAACCCCAAAAATATGATTTGAAACTCGTCTGTGGCATATTTGAAAAATTCGTAAGGGATTCCATCTGGACCCGGGGTCTTTTGCTCCTTCGCACTATCTACAACCCTACGCAGTTCGGACATCGTAAATTCCCGATCAAGCTCACTCTCCACAAACGGCCTCACAAACATAATCACATCAATATTTGGATCGCCACGAAATAAATCCTGGAAATGCCCGACCCAGTCTTCCACCTTAATATTATTCATTGGTAGGCCTTTCCTGTACACGAACTTTCTTACCAAATCCCAAAATTGTTTACAGTCACGAACCTCACAGAACTCTTTGCACGCAGAAACATTAAACTCTCGGCTTTTTTCCTTACACAAAAACTGATAACGTGCCCTACTACATAAATAGTCACTTTTTACTATATCTGACTGTGTGATGCGAAATAAATTCAGTAGGCTCAAATTCTGATCTCGTAATTTTCGACATTTGAAATCAAACCAAGGTTTGTCCCTGTCACCATCCTTATTCGTCATATTAGATTTCTTATTCATTACACTACCCCTTATAGCCATTCTTAAGTCATCCATACCTATTTCATTTGAATTAAATTTCTCCAGACTTCTATTCAATTTTACTTTATAACTTTTCAAATCCTGGTTTCTCCATATCAATTTCTCAACCCCCAAACACAATTCATCTGAACCCCCGACCCGCAACTTTCCTCCATAAAGGTTCAATATCATTGGCATATGATCAGAGTAATTCTCTACTCCAACTTCAAAAGAAGCCAGTAAACTACTGATGGAGAGGGAAATAGCACACAAGTCAATGACCGAACTACCATTTGCTCCTATATACGTATAAGTACCATTACGGTCACCTACTGTGCGCCCATTGAAAATTATCATTCCATCCTCATCCAGTACTTCCAAAAATTTACGACCTTTAGGATCAACCATCCCATCCCTTGAATTTCTATCTGCAAATATCCCCGGTGCCCCGAACGGAATTTCATAATCTATTGTCTGAAGCTCTCCAATTCTACAATTCATATCCCCCACAAGGATGAAATTTCCCCCCCCTTAAACGTGAAATTAGAGTGCAAAAAGCACTGAAATCTTCTTCCCACTTATTGCAATTTAAGTACACTGGTATAATATAAATCAAACAGTCCATTATCTTAATTTTGAAGAAATAATAACTTCCAACACAATCAAATCGTATACTTTCAAAAGCATTTATCTTTTTGTAGCCCAACAATACCCCCCCACTCGCACGTCCCATTGTAGACCACCTAGTAGCTGGAACCCAGTGTAAGTTATATGCATGAAAATATTTCTCATAATTACAAGTGTCTTTCGGCTCCACAAAAGTTTCAATTAAACAAAATACATCGAATTGCCTTAAATAACTAAGAAATTTTGGTGCCAATGCTACTTTTCTTAATCCTGCCACATTGTAGCTCAAAATTCGTATATACGTAGATTCAGAAAATCGAATAAAAAAAAATCCGTCCGTACGCCGTACGCCGTCCGCCGTACGCCGTCCGCCGTCCGCCGTCCGAGGCACTTTGCCCAGTTAGCGTTGAGTTAAAATTACGAAATTTGGTTTCTGGGTTTGGACCAGCCCCACAATGATCCACGAAACTTTTCATAACCTAGGTCAAGGGGAAGGGGTTCAAAACGAATTTTGAAATTTTGAAAATTCCATATCTCGAAAAATTCCCATCAAACGGTATGTTTTTTATTTCATATTTAGATAGAGTTTGTTCCGTAGAATTTTTTAAGACCATCCGCAGCTTTGTACGACCAGCCGTTCGTTCACAATGACGGCTCAAAGATTGTGCCTCACAATCCGATCGTGAATCAAACTGTTGAAATACAGGTCCATTTTCATACTAACAAGCTCTTTGGAACATCATATGGCTTAAGTGATGTCGAGTTTGTTGTTCTGAGGTGCGTTTCGTGCTACGGAAATGAAGGTAATTTCGAATGTTTGTTAGTAGGTACTTCTTTTATAGAAAAACTATTACCGACGTAGTATTAAAAACCCCAGAATTATATCGTATTAATTAATCATAATTAATAATAATTATTATTAATAATAAATACGAATTATCAATACCTAACAATAAATTATAATAATTTTCAGTAGGTACTTACTTGATAAAATTGTTAATAATTAGTGATAATTGACAATAATAATTAATCTAACATTTAGGATCTAGACATTTAGACCTAGTGATCTAGACAGAAGGGTGATCTGTACAAAGAAGATAATGAACCGTTGTGTCAAGAATTTGCAGAGTTTTTTATCACCTACTTGACTTAGTAATTTTTTGTATTTTATTCTATTAATTGTATACTAATTGAAGTTCCAATTAGAGTTGCTTTGGCCCAAAAACCGGTTCTAAGCGCAACTGTAAAAAAACCCGAAAAAACCGAGAACCGGGAACCGATTTTTAAAAAAACCGAACCGAAACCGAACCGGTAAAAAGTGCAACCGACCCATCCCTATATTATATGTATACATTTTGCATCTAATACTGACCTAGAGCCTATAGGCGCAATACCTACCTTTTCGGAAACATGCATTACTCACCAAATAGATCAAAATTCCAAATAAATATGTAGTAAAAACTCTGCAAATTCTTGACACAACGGTTTATTATCTTCCTTGTGCAGATCACCCTTCTGTCTATACCAGACTGTGTTGCAAATCAGCACCATACCATATTCTCACCGTACTCATACCATACCATTCGAATTTCTTTCCTATCATACCATACTGTACTATACCAAATCATACATACAATAATATACCATACCATAATCATACCATGTTCTACAAACCGAGTGAATATTGAAATGTCATCCATTTCTGACCTATATTTAAAATTTCAAGTATCTAGCTCATCATCAAAATTTAATTTGTTTAAACAAATAGGTATTATTTAAACAATTTTACAGATGAGAAACCGAGTAAATATTGCAATGTGGTCTATCCCCGACTCACGGTTAAAATTTCTAGACTGTAGTTTACCGGGAAGATGAAAAAAGGTAGTTTTATTCTGGGCGTCTGGGGGTTAACGGCCGTTTTCGACGCGAAATTTTAGTGTTTTTCCTAAACCTTTGCGCGCTCACTGTGAACGAACGGCTGGTCGCACAAAAATCCGATTGGTCTTAAAAGATTCGTAATTTTTCAGGTCATTCAAAGGTGAACTAAAAATTACACCGTTTCATGAGAATTTTTAGAGATATGACATTGTCGAAATTTCAAAGTTCGTTTTGAACCCCTTCCCCTTGACCTAGGGTTATGAAAAGTTTCGAGGATCATTGTGGGGCTGGTCCAAACCCAGAAACCAAATTTTGTAATTTTAGCTCAACGCTAACTGGGCAAAGTGCCACGGACGGCGTACGGCGTACGGCGTACGGGTGACGGACGGATTTTTTTTTATTCGATTTTCTGAATCTACGTATCTTGAAACGTAAACCAACAAATTTTGAGGGGGGGTTAAAAAAATTTTTTCTTTGGGCGATTCCAATGGTTCATTATCGAAGATAATAAACCAAAATCCGTCCGTCCGCCGTACGCCGTGAAAAGCGGCGAAATTGGAAGTTTTGATAATTTCATATCTCGAAAAATTCAAATGGAATAGTTTTTAGTTCACATTCGATAGACACGCCTGTGGGGTAAGGGTTGTGTGTTGGGTGGGGGTCTACCGCCAATCCAAAAACTAGTTGACGAATTGGAGTGAAACTTTGAAATTGTGTTGTGTGAACATTGGGGAAGGTTTCTGACCAGGTAGGGAGAGTCCTTAGTAAGTTTTGGGGAGGGTTAGGGATTCCAAAATACTTGACCGATCTTCGATCGACCTTAAAGTTCCTCTGAAAACCCCTAAACAACTGGAAGACGAACTTGACTTATTTATCAATAACATACAACGAGCAGCCTGGTTATGTACCCCAATAAACCAAAACAGCAACTATGACACTAATTCGAAATCATATCCGCTAGAAGTAAGGGATCTCCTGTGCGCCAAACGTAAAGCTAGAAGGAAATGGAAGAATAACAGAACCCCTGAAAACAAAACTATTCTCAATAGACTCGGTAACAAACTTAAATATCTTATTAGATCAATGGATAACCAATCAGTTGAACATTTTTTGAGTAACCTAACTGCAGAGAAAGACACCGAATACTCCCTCTACAAGGTAACCAAAAGTATAAATAGACCTAAAGTTCATTCTCCTCCAATCAAAAAGGATGACGGGACATGGGCCAGAAGTAACCTAGAGAAAGCTCAACTTTTTGCAGATCATCTCTATGAAACCTTTCAACCTCTTCCAGTACAGACACCTGAAGAAAATGCAACACTGATAGAAAAAACGGATGAGCTCGATATTCGGCCCGTTACGTTAAAAGAACTCAAAGATGAAATTAAAGGCAACATTAATCCTAAAAAGACCCCTGGCTATGACTTGATAACCGGTCGAATTGTGAAAGAGCTCCCTGAAAAGGCTATAACTAAACTACTTCATATCATCAACGCCACGTTCAGGTTACGTTATGTACCTTCCCAGTGGAAAGTAGCGGAAGTCATAATGATCTCCAAACCAGGAAAATCACCAAATGAGAAGGCGGGGTACCGACCCATATCCCTCCTCCCTGTCTTATCAAAACTGTTCGAAAAATTGTTGCTCAAACGGCTTAAACCAATTATTGAAGTCAGAAAATTGATACCAGACCACCAATTCGGTTTCAGATCAAGTTCATAGAATCACTAACATAATAGAAAAGGCTTTAGAAGGTAAAAAAATATGTGCCAGTATCTTTCTGGACGTGGCCCAGGCATTTGACAAGGTCTGGCACAAGGGACTTGAGTATAAACTGCACAGGGATCTCCCAAAACAGTTTTACTTACTTCTAAAATCCTACCTAGCGAACAGACATTTCAGGGTAAAGCAGGGTGACCAATACTCTGTCTTGAAGCCTATACCACAAGGCAGTGTCCTAGGCCCAGTACTCTACCTGCTGTACACACGAGATCTTCCGCAACAGGAAAATACAACTGTAGCTACTTTTGCTGATGATACTGCCATCCTCTCTGTTGGAGGTGACGCTGAAGCTGCAACTCGCAATCTACAGACGTCCACTAACAAGGTTGTCAATTGGACCAAGATGTGGAGAATGAAACTGAATGAAACAAAGTCAGTGCACATCAACTTTACTAATAGAAAAATCTCAGCCCCAGAAATTGAGATCAATTCAAATAAAATTCCATACTCTGACACTGTAAAATACTTAGGGATGCACCTTGATTCCAAACTTAACTGGAAATACCACATTGAAAAAAAGAATCAGGAACTAAAAATCAAGTTCAGAAAGATGTACTGGATGATGGGAAGGAAGTCCCATCTCTCACTACACAATAAATTACTCATATATAAACAGATACTGCGCCCCATCTGGACCTATGGGATACAGCTCTGGGGTTGTGCGAAAAAATCAAATATTAAAACAATCCAAACCCGACAAAATATAATATTGAGAAGTATAGTACGGGCCCCCTGGTTCATGCGGAATGATGATATTCATCGAGACTTGAGGGTAGAAACGGTCACCGAAATTATCGCCAAATATGCAAGGAAGCACGAACATCGCCTCCACAAACACGAGAACCTGGAGATGCTCAACGTTTTAAACAACGAAGGAGAGCTTCGGCGACTCAAGAGAAATAAACCTCTGGACCTAATTGTGCTGTGCAAATAGTGCAAGTGTAATCCAGTGTTTTTAACTGTTCTTGATACAAGTATGGGCCAGGTTTTGCTGTAAACCTCCCCCCCCCCCCCCTAGTGAGCTTATCATGAAATGAAATATTGCTAGATGAATTGTACTATGTTTCAGTTGCAATAAATAAATCACGAAAAAAAAAAAAAAACTTGACCGATCTGAATTAGGGAAACTTAGGGAAACTTAGGGAAAATGTTGAGTGAACATTGGGGAAGGTTAAAGGGGGTGTCTGTCCTAAAGGGAGTGTCTGTTCTACCGTTGCGAAGCGCGGGTACAGAGCTAGTGTCAAAAGTGGAATGGAGCAACGAGAATGTTGAGAAACTAATCTAGGGACGCGGGAGCGTCCCGCCCGCCAAGAAAACCGAAGCCCTGAAAACCGAAGCGACTGAGACACTGATTACGCGACGGAACAAGTTGGGGTTTTCACCCTACCATAGCTCGGTCCCCTGAGTGTCTCGAGAGTTGATTTTTTGTACACCAACTCTCCAGGGGCACGTGAGGACGTAAAACAAATTTCAGCTCTTGGGAACATCAGGTGTCGGGGGTATAAAAATTTTAAAACCACTATTTTTCACGTTTTTCGTGTTCTTCTTCTTCTTCTTGTTGTTGTTGTTGTTCATTGACGGGGCTACAGCCCAGCAGACAAATCGGATCGAGCTGAAATTTTGCACACACGTTTGTTATGCTCCAAGGGAGTGCCTTTTGACCATTTTTTCTCCCTCCCCCCATTTCCCCCCCCCCCCCAATTAGGGGGAAATAGTGTTTTTTAGGAATTTCAAATGGTCATAACTCCTTCAAAATTGAAGCTTTTTCAGATTTTCTTTTTTAGTTGTGTTCAGCTTTTCAAACTGTTTAATTTGGGATCAAACAGAGCTTCCTAAGTGAGAAACTAAAGGAGTTATGGTGATTTTTCTATTTTCAACAATAACTGCCGCCAAAATTGATGAAAATTGGTGCGGTTGGTCTTGAAATGTCCGTTAGGTTGTCTAGTATATGCTCAATAATTTTGAACTGAATCTCAATCGATTCGACTAATCCACAGCCAAAAATACGTGAATAAATTCCACATCTACTGATTTGGCTAATTTCCGAAAACATCAAAGTTGAACAGTGGTCAGAAAAATTGTCGTAGAGTGGCGCCTGTATAAGGATCGATAGGAAATTTTATGGGCTTTCGAATGAGGGTAGCGCACTTTGGCACTTTTACCAACGGTTCTCGAGTTATTCGCGATTGTTGGTATAAAAACGTGCGTTTTACCTTTTGCAAACTTTCTCTTTCCACTTAAGAGAAAATTTTTTCTTCGACACCAATAATTACAATTATTGTAATGATTCTCAACAACAAAAATTTGCACAATCCCCAAGAAAAAATTGTTAATTGTTATAATTAATCGAAAATTTTAAAACTACTATTTAACCAATTCGCAAAATTTTTAAAACTACTTACTTTTCAAACACATTTCAGATAACAAACAATAGTTTCCAAACAATAATTATTCTTGTCACAAAAACAAGAAACAACAAGGCAAATTAGTAGGCGTACTAATTTTTTACTAAATTTTGACTAGGATAAAACTTCATTTAGGAAAACATTTACTAGTTACCTCGTAGGTACTTTTGTTAAATGGAACCGTATTGTATAAGTAGGTACCACTCGAAAACTAGCCATGCAAAAAGATGTGATATCCCCCCAAAAACAACTCCGTTGTAAAAACTGGCCCGCCAAAAAACCTCAGCCGCAAAAAGGAATGATATCCATTTTGCCCGCCAGCCACGTATATAGGATGCTCGGTGCTTCGCACCTCGCTGTTGAGTGTGCATATAGAAACCTGATCCTCCTACCCCTAACCTGGTCAGTAAAAAAATTTACTAGTTACCTCGTAGGTACTTTTGTTAAATTGAACCGTATTGTATAAGTACCACCCGAAAACTAGCCATGCAAAAAGATGTGATATCCCCCAGATGAACAAGCCTGAATTAAAGCATTACTATATTATAAGTATTACTGGTGGTCACGAGTAATCGGTAGTGGTACACCTATAATGAAGTAATGCTTCAATTCAGGCTTGTTTGTGTGGCAAAAAGCTCCCGCCAACAGCATTGAAAGAAGCGTAAAGCTCCCTGCTGGTGTAACAGAGGAAACATATTAGGTGAAACCGAGGGTGACTAAGGGTGAGAGGGGGTTGTGGGAAGGAGACAGGGAACAGGAAAACATTGACGGTGGAGGTTAGGGGTAGGAGGATCAGGTTTCTATATGCATACTCAACAGCGAGGTGCGAAGCACCGAGCATCCTATATATGTGGCTGGCGGGCAAAATGGATATCATTCCTTTTTGCGGCTGAGGTTTTTTGGCGGGCCAGTTTTTACAACGGAGTTGTTTTTGGGGGGATAGATATGTATCAGAGCCGACCATGCTTATGGAAATTTAACCATGAGCATTACACTAATAAAAAGATTAAAATGTTTGACGAGATTGTGGAAGCAACAGAGTGCCGAATCCGCCAGTCGGATCCCCTGATCCGTCCGACATGCTCGACAGATCTGGATCCGCGGATCCGTCGGATCACCCCATACATGAACAAATCAAATCTGCCAACGGATGTGTTGGCGGACGATCTCGCGGATCGGTCTGCACGTGAGTGGGCTACGACAGATCTGAGATCGGCGGATGGGGTCGGTGAGAAGATCGGCGGATCTGATACGCGGATCTAACCCGCTGAAAAATCCGCTCGTGTATGGCTAGCTAAGAGGAAGGGGTTCAAAACGAAATTGGAAGTTTTGATAATTTCATATCTCGAAAAATTCAAATGGAATAGTTTTTAGTTCACATTCGATAGTTTTTCGATTTTTGAAATTTTAAGTACGACCAGTGGTTCGTTCACAATGAAGGCTCAAAGTTGGAGCATATCAAAAGCTGTCAACAGGAGGGTGAATCAGACGGCAGCCTGTCAGGTCTATGTGCATACTGGCCCAGCTGATTCGAACAGGACATGGTTTTTCAAGTAATGTTTTTTGAACCATTGTTATTATTTGAAATACGGAAATTTTAGTGAAGTACTAAATTTTAGTGATCTAGACTGAAGGTAATCTATACAAAGAAGATAATAAACCGTTGTGTCAAGAATTTGCAAAGTTCCTTATTCGATTTTCTGAATCTACGAATCTTGAAACGTAAACCAGCAAATGTTGTGGGGGGGAGGGGGCGATTCCAATGGTTCAATTCCAAGTTTTAGAAAGGGGTGCAGAGCGGTGGGATGAGGGAGGAGGCGAAGGGTAGCAGAGCGGTGGGATGAGGGAGGATGCGAAAGGGGTGGAGGGTGGAGGGCGGTGGGAGGAGGTGGTGGTGAAATGGGAGGGGGTGGTGGGAGGGCAACTCGGTAACAAGAGGATGATTTTCCGATATCTAGTTACTAATAACACTGGTCTACAAAAAAACTCAGTAAATCTTGACACAACGGTTTATTATCTTCTTTATGCAGATCACCCTTCTGTCTAGATCACTAAATGATAATAATTATTATTACGAATTATTATTAATTATTAATTATTATTATCAAGTAGAGTAAATTATTAATAGGATTTATTGTTGGTTATTAATAATTTGTATGCTTCATTATTAATAATTACGATTACCTAAATATTATTTATATTTGAACTCGATATTTGAAAACCATGTGCCGTTTGAATCAGCTGGGCCAGTTTGAAAATGGACCCGATAGGCTGTCACATGCGTCAGTAGCGTTTCATATCGAAACCTACAATATCGATAATATCGATATCGAGACTATCGCAAGGAGCCGATATTAGATATCGATATATTGGTCAAAAATATCGATATTTCGATATAACGGTCGGATATCGACCATATTTAGAACATTTTCTCAGTACTGTATGAGGATCGTTTTAACTGTTATGAAATTGGGAAAATAAGGGATAAGTAACGCTGAAATGGTAAAAATAATTCAAAACTTTATTTCAGGACTTTAATTACAATCAAAATCATTCCAACTTTAGACTGGAGAGGAGAGCAAACGTTGAAAATAATGCAAAACTTTACTTTAGGACTTTAGTTCACCATAAAAATTCAATTAAACTGCTTTAGAATGGAGAGCACTCCACACTTTTGTGCTGAGTCTCTTCAGGAACGCCCGTTGGGTTAGGTGCTCCGAAGTTAGGCGGTTGCCGTCATCCGTCATGATGCGGCCGACATCTGAGAAAAAGCGTTCCGATGGGACGGACGTGCCCACAGCTGGCAGCGATCGCATTGCGACTTTGTACACAAGCCCGCTGTGCCACAGTTCTGACTCAGCAGCAGCGCAGCAGACACCAATAACAGTGCCTCGGAATATTTTGCAACACAGTATTCCTTAAATTTTTGCGTGCTAAAGGGTGATTTAACAGCATATCGATAATATCGAAATATCGTCAGCAAATATCGATATTTCGATATATCGATATCATATCGGGCATCGCTATGCGTCAGTCTTCACAATGTGAAGTTCACATGCGAGGCGGTGGAGATACGAGAAGCTCTTAGCTGAACTATTAAATTCAAAATTATTCTTCTCCTCTAGTTTAGCTAAGAGCCTCTCACGTACGATGCAAAATTATTATTCTAATTCAATAATTGATAAGGAACTGTAACAACAACTACCAATAATTATTATTGGTAGTTGTTGTTACAGTTCCATATTAACGCCCATAAAATGGTAGACGTTAAATTCAGAGAACGTCCCAGCATGAACATTTGTTATATTACTGTTTAGTATAGTTTTCATTCTGCTGCTGTATATACTGTAAATAATAAATCTTTTATGTACTGGAATAATAAACCATATTATGATCTCTTACCTCAAGGACAAAATCACACTTTCCTCCACGCCGATCGGCTTCTTGAAGTTGGTGTCCTGGTGGTTGTACTCGTCACGACTTTCACGTGACATCTGCAATGAAAGCGCTCAAATACAATGCAGTCAAACGTAGCTTTCGACATTTTTGCGTACTGATAAAAATGAGCGTTATTTGAGCGCAACTGAGGACGAAGGTGATGAAAATCCCCGTGCTTTAAAAATACTTTCAGGAGATGTACTTTTCTTTGTAGTATTAAATACAAATTTTGTATTGAATGCCGATGAAAGTAGGGAAACATTGCTTGAAAGCAAAAACCTTGCATCTTCCTCGCTCGACATTTTTTTTTTCACGACTGGCTCTCTTTCTCTTCGTACAAAACGGTTTTCACCACGGTTTTCAGCCTCCAACTTTCGTACGATATTACCGCAAATAATGAGGACACTCTTTTTGTTCGTACGAATAATTTCGTGCTATGTCGTTCGGATGAATCTGCGCCAATTCTGAATCTGTCAATTAGGACATAGGTGACTTAAGTACGAGTAGGTACATGATTCGTAGGTACCTACATATTAATAAGCTTGGGAATGAAACGGGTAGTGAGTGTACCTATTGAGTATGAAGTGTATGAACTTCCATAATTATACCTCCGCTTTCACAGAGGAGGTTGTTGCTGGCTTCCGATCATTCCCCGCTAAACAAAAGGGCGCATGGTATTGCGGCAGCGACCCAATCAATGACTTCAAATTAATGGTAGCAATTACGGCCCGATTATTAAATCAAGCGGCATTTCTCTTCGTCAAACGTCAGGTTCCGGCTCGGGTAAATATTAAATGTAATTAGGTCTCAGCGTTGAAAGGAAGTAACGCTGAACGGTTGCCTCCCCGTAATTGCCAATTAATTTTATTAGGTAATTAATGTTGGTAATTAAGGGCTAACAGATATTGCAGGGGACGGTGATAAAGTTGTTGTTCACCGGGATCGTGTTAAATATATTCATTGATTTCTTACTGACTCATGCGTTGGACAGTATAGTTGTTTGGGTGATATCATTAATGGTTGAAGATAAACCCCACATGAGAACCCCACTACTCCTTCACAATCAAACGTAGTAGGTATATTTGAATGTCCAATGATCCAACTTTTTCATCAAAATACTATTCCTCATAGGTCATAGCCACTCCAGTTGTTCATAAAAGCCGTATTTAATATCTTCATCCTTTCTTTCAAGGGCGAGTGCTCAATGAGCACTGCTCATTAGCGAATTTTCGAAGAAAAAAAAGCTACTGTTCTCGGTCCATAATTTTTAAAATTCAAAAGTCTGAAAAAATTTGATAAGTACCGAAATCCGTTCTATACCACACTGAATTCATGTGCCGGAAGACACAATACAAATTACCCATAAATTCCCAAAATGGAACAGTCTGACAAGTGACACCTGAGGTATAAAGGTTCTCTTACTTCTCCTAAAGGTAAGTCAGAATACGATATCTTATTATTCCGTTGGCAAACTAGGGCACATTGAAGATGAAGAAACGTGGTTGTTAGGTACTGATCTTCACGGTTCATCTGCTCTAATCTGATAACGGAATGAGATATTGCAATTCTGACTTCACCATCGAGTTCAGCGTTGAAAAATCCATGAACTGAGGTGTTACTCGGCGGTACGATTTCAATGTCAGATCCATCTCAATAATTATTACGAGTTCTGGACTGGGTTCACGACTGGACTGGGTTCAGTTTGTTGAGAAAGCAGAATGCGATGCGACGCTTTATATAAAATTTCAAGTCTGTCGCTCATCAAGCTAATCTAATTTTTTCAAACAAACTTGAGCGGATTGTTATCCATTTCTGACCCATGTTTAAAATTTCAAAATTCTACCTCAACATCCAAATTTATATTTGGAATAGTTAGAGAATAACATGGGACGCAGCTGGTAAATAGTACAAGAGACAATCCGGATGAATTCACAGGTAGGTAATTTAAGTGAATTGGAAATTGGATAGGCTATCCCAACATTGAGGGGATTAAACAATGTTTCTCTTTGGTCGATGCGAATGGGTTGTTATCGAAGATATGAGATTCTTAGTGAAGATGTTGAATGAGCATGCATGCATGGCACCCATGGGTGACTCCGCAAACGTCTGCAGAGAATCGGAATATTAACTGGAGGTCCACGTGCAGACTTAGTAGAGATGAGGACGAAATGACACCTGATCTCTCTGAGTGCCCAGCAGTTGAAGCTCTTCGACACAGACTCTTTAGGGCTCTGATATCAGAAGAAATCGTGTCTGGAAACAACCTGGTATGGGGATCACCAGTCAACAAAGCAGAGGGAGTAGGGAGCGACTGGGCCCAAGGCCTGTAGTGCAGCGGATGGGGGACTAATCAAACTGGAATCTAAGGGTATGTGTATTTGTATGTATCTATATGCAAAAATTTCAGCTTATTATTCCATTTATTTCGTACAGTTATGGGACTCACGAGGATATTGTTCGCATAACAGTCAGCTCGATGAAAAAGTGATCTATGCAGAAAATAATGAATCGTTGTTTAAGACTTCGTAGTGTTCTTTGTTAACTTGTATAATCTTTATCGGATGTGACTCACCATCTGGGACTTTGCAAGGTAACAAGTGGTCGGTAGAAGGGACACATTACCATTAATAGGGGGATGAGTTGTGAGGGGCCGACCATTCATCGTGAAGCGGTATTGATTCCCGTTAACTCCGTTTGACAATGAAGGAAAACTGGTGGGCGACACGGGCCGTTGAAGCCGTCAAGGTTGTAAATCATACAGCGATGACTCGGGGGCGACGGTGGCAGTGATTGCGGTCATCATTACAACCTTGTGGGGTGCTGGGTATAGCAACTGTTTGCGTCCCTAGGGTAGTTGTTGTCAATTAACTAGAGAAAAGGAAAGGGCCCCGGGGTCGGATTCTAGGCCCAGATGTGCTCCACTAGAGGACGTCCCTCGAGGTTTAATGGTGTCAGGAAAGGGAAGGCGGGCACTTCTGTTGTCTCTAATCAGTTCCGCTCAGCGTCAACCGAAAGATCCGTCCACCACCACTGCTGCCTTTTAAAACATCCATTATAACGCCCTAATATCTCCCAATCCCTCACAGATGTTCCAATCCAAATTGCCGCTGATGAGAAGCTTTGAGAATTACAACAATGCTGACATTCATAGATGACTTAGGAGAGTATAAAAGATCTCAACACTCTTACAAATTCCTGTAATATTCCGATTAACTTTATGAATCATACAACACTGACCGCCTGATGATATTCCTCTCAGCCAAATAATGTCTTCTGTTGAAGAAATAGGTACGTATTGCCGGATTAGCCACTAGGCGGAAGTTGTTACCTACTATTGGAACGAAAAACAATAAACAGTATATTCAATGATTAGTGTATAGTTGCACGGGGAAATATAAGTGAACGAATGGAATCGGAAAATCGGCATTTTATTATGGTAGAACAATTGAATATATAGAAAACTGGGGAGCGCAAATATAACAAACTGGAAGCATTAGACTGAATGGAGTCAGAATTTGGAAGGGAGTTTGCTAAATCAAGGTAGGTACTTCATGTTTTGCCCTTTTCTCGGAATATTACCTCAACTGTCATTTATAAATTAGGAAATAATATTCCGGAATTATAATATGTTGGGTGAATAGTGTAAGTGTTGTGTAATGAGGTATGCGCATGAAAAATCAAAATTGAAAAAAACCGATTCATTATGTTAATTGAGTTGCTATTGCACGTAAACACCAGTTTCCACGTGAAAACGAACACCACAGAGATCGATAATCACAATAATTGTTCAATTATTGAAATCTGATTGATTTGAAACTCGGACGTAAAACCGCGCTCCCAGGTGACGTCACCCGTCGGGCCCCCTCGTCTATCTCGCGAGTTACAGGTGCCCCCCTACCAATCAGATGCTTCAGCCGTTCTGACGTCATCGCGCGGTTTTTATGAACATGATTGTTTCTCTACCCATAAATAATAGAAGTAAACTAATTTTGAGGAATGCTTCCTATTGTAGCGATTTTCCCAGGTAGCTATTGTTCCCGGTCCAAAATTTTTAAAACTCGAATTTTCGAAAAATTTTCATACGAAAATCCGTTTCAGGCCAACCTGAATCAACTGCCAAAAGACACATAAAAATTCTATGTATGTACCTATATATATATATATTTAGATTAGTTTGCGGGTGAGGATGACCAACACTAGTCGTTGTTATCATTTGTTTATTGCAACGTTGAAACAAGCTCCTAATCGCGCATCATGAATTCAAGTTCTTTCGTTTTTCTCGATTTATTTGAGTTGACAATTGCTCTTCTTGAAGGTCCGTTCAATTTCAATCAAACACCTCGATTCGATATGAAGTCAACTTCTTTCGTTTTCTCGATGTATTTGAGTTGACAATAATTTATTGCACTTCTTGTAGGTCCATTCGATCTCAATCAAACACCTCGATTCGATATGAAGTCAACTTCTTTCGTTTTCTCCGATGTATTTGAGTTTCAAACACTGCGCTTCAATATGAAGTCAACTTCTTTCGTTTTTCTCGATGTATCGATTGCCAAGACAGTTTTTTAGTGCAAATTACAACTTTTTACCTCAATTCTATCCAGAGTTTTCGTCTGGAATGACACATAGGTACATTAAATGTATAAATTCTATCAATATATAAAAATGATTAGTAATTAAGTATTAAAAAGAATTATTACCAAATATTATTATTTATTAACTCGATTAACTGCCCCCCTCCTCTCCGGACCACCCTTCAGTAAACATTTAAATGTTAAAGATTTTTTTAAGACCATCATGAGGCTTGTACAACAAGCCTTCCGCTCACAACAGCAGTGTTGAGCAGAACAGGAGTCGTCAACATGAGGGTGAATCGTGAGGCAGCCTTCGGTTCAATATTCATACTGCCCAGCGGATTCGAACACCACAGGGTTTTCAAGTATAGAATTAATTAATAATAATTCTTGAGAATAATTAATAATCTTTGTTTTTGATTATTAACAACTAACAACACCTAATTATTAATAATTAATAATAATTTACACTACTAATCAATGATAATCCATAATAATAATTATTCAAGGGTGATCTTCAAAAAAGATGTTAACCGTTGTGTCAAGAATTTGCCGAGTTTTTTGTATTCGACTTTTGGCATCTACATTTCTTTAAACGTAAATCCTCAACAGGGAGGGTGTTTTTGGTTTATTATCTTCGATAATGAACCATTGGAATCGCCCAAAGAAAAAAAAATTTTAACCCCCCCTCAAAATTTGTTGGTTTACGTTTCAAGATACGTAGATTCAGAAAATCGAATAAAAAAAATCCGTCCGTCCGCCGTACGCCGTCCGCGCCACTTTGCCCAGTTAGCGTTGAGTTAAAATTACGAAATTTGGTTTCTGGGTTTGGACCAGCCCCACAATGGTCCTCGAAACTTTTCATAACCCTAGGTCAAGGGGAAGGGGATCAAAACGAATTTTGAAATTTTGAAAATTCCATATCTCGAAAAATTCCCATCAAACGGTATGTTTTTTATTTCATATTTAGATAGAGTTTGTTCCGTAGAATTTTTTAGGACCATCCGCAGCTGTGTACGACCAGCCGTTCGTTCACAATGACGGCTCAAAGTTTGTGCCTCACAACACGATCGTGACTCAAACTGTTGAAATACAGGTCCATTTTCATACTAACAAGCTCTTTGGAACATCATATGGCTTAAGTGATGTCGAGTTTGTTGTTCTGAGGTGCGTTTCGTGCTACGGAAATGAAGGTAATTTCGAATGTTTGTTGGTAGGTACTTCTTTTATAGAAAAATTATTACCGACGTAGTATTAAAAACCCCAGAATTATATCGTATTAATTAATCATAATTAATAATAATTATTATTAATAATAAATACGAATTATTAATACCTAACAATAAATTATAATAATTTTCACTAGGTACTTGATAAAATTGTTAATAATTAGTGATAATTGATAATAATAATTAATCTAACATTTAGGATCTAGACATTTAGACCTAGTGATCTAGACAGAAGGGTGATCTGTACAAAGAAGATAATGAACCGTTGTGTCAAGAATTTGCAGTTTTTTGTTCTTGGGCAATTCGAATGGTCTCATCTCTCGGTATGTTTCACCCGAGGATCCGGTTGTAAATTGCAGGGATTTAAATTTTACCACACTACCTATTCACCTAAGTAAAAATGCAGTAATAATACAAACAAGTCGTTAAGAATAAAAATGAAATAAAATATGGGATAATCTGGTAGTTTGTTTGTACTTAATGCCTCAAGACTCTTAAGTTAGTCATTGTTGTTATTAAATGATCAAAAAGAAGAGAGTTTGAAGGGGGGAATTTGAGAAGCTCAAACGCATTGAGAGCGAGAAACGCATAAAATGCGATTGGAGTTTAAGATGTTTGTTCTTCCTACGCAGTTGTTAGGTATATTCAAAGACAATAATTATTTCATTTGCAAGCTGTGTTATGTGGTCATTTCCAAAATCGGCTGGGACCAGAACGTGAAGAAAATGTATTGCAATAGGTAAATATACCTATTTTATTATAATATATGATCTGATTTAAGACACCAGCGATATAATATTATACGAAATTAGTTGTTACCTAATCTCCGATCCCTAATTATTATATCAATAGGTCGAAGTTGGAGCTGGAGGGAATTCTGATAGGACGGAAAATGTGACAAAGACGGGGTCGGCGCAGACTGGTTTGATCACGGCGGTGGTTGGTGGGGAGAGGAGACCCTGGTGGTCGCCATAACAACGCTAATTGGCTCGCCTGTTATCTACGAGAGTGGGAGGCGTCCACAGGCCCGAAGCGTGTTTGTCCCTAATGTGATAATCGGCGGACATTGTGGCCAGAGAACGGAATTAGGGACGCGGTCAGTACAATTATCCTGGACAATACGGCCCGACATGATCAAGAGGACGATAGCCAGGTGGGAGCCAATAGTGTACCTTATTGGCCTGACCCTATCGCCTCACCTCCACACGCTTATTCCCACAACAACCACTGGGAAGGTTTCCTCACCTTTTCACTTGAAAATAGTCAATTTACCGTCTCACTTCCTGTTGCTAGGTATATCCACCCTCATTATTATTACGTACTTGTTAAGGGCTCTTTGGTATTACTCATGTACGTACTTACCTAAATCGAGGTACACGTGAAAGTATGAAGACGAGCAGCTGCTGCAATGAGAAAACACTCTTTATTTAATTGGCGGACGGATCAGAGTCAGGGCAGCATGTGGACAACTGATTTCTGGTGTTTTTACTGGAAGGAGAAAATTAAGTACCTGCTGTTGCTAGGTTATATAAGTAGGTACCTACCGTTGCTGAAAAATAAGTTGGCAGTCGTTACCAGATACGTGTAAACGGTAGTTTGAAGTGAAAAGTTTTGGTGTAATTGTTTTTATTGGTTTATTATAATATAACCAACATATTATGTTTTTTGGGGAGCTGAACACGAATCTGAAGTTGTCCAACCAAAATTTGTTCGGCAAATAAGATAAATCATCAAAACTCGGCGCTTCGCGCCTCGCCAGGGGGGCAAGCCCCCCTGGACCCCCCGGATCTTTTCTCTTCTATACTTTGTATAGAACGAGGTATTTGCTATGCAAAACATGAATAATGTTTTTGCGTCCCGTTTCCCCTTTTCCTTATCCCTTTTCTTTGTCTGTATGGAAAATATTAAGAAATGTGCGGAAAATTTATTAGAATCTAGGGACGCGGGAGCGTCCCGCCCGCCAAGAAAACCGAAGCCCTGAAAACCGAAGCGACTGAGACACTGATTACGCGACGGAACAAGTTGGAGTTTTCACCATCCCGTAGCTCGGTCCCCTGAGTGTCTCGAGAGTTGATTTTTTTTACACCAACTCTCCAGGGGCACGTGAGGACGTAAAACAAATTTCTGCTCTTGGGAACATCAGGTGTCGGGGGTATAACAATTTTAAAACCACTATTTTTCACGTTTTTCGTGTTCTTCTTCTTCTTCTTGTTGTTCATTGACGGGGCTACAGCCCAGCAGACAAATCGGATCGAGCTGAAATTTTGCACACACGTTTGTTATGCTCCAAGGGAGTGCCTTTTGACCATTTTTTCTCCCTCCCCCCATTTCCCCCCCAATTAGGGGGGAAATAGTGTTTTTTAGGAATTTCAAATGGTCATAACTCCTTCAAAATTGAAGCTTTTTCAGATTTTCTTTTTTAGTTGTGTTCAGCTTTTCAAACTGTTTAATTTGAGATCAAAAAATGCTTCCTAAGGGGTTGGTGCGGTTGGTCTTAAAATGTCCGCAAGGTTGTCTAGAATATGCTCAATAATTTTGAACTAAATCTCAATCGATTTGACTAATCCACAGCCAAAAATACGTGAATAAATTCCACATCTACTGATTTGGCTAATTTCCGAAAACATCAAAGTTGAACGGTGGTCAGAAAAATTGTCGTAGAGTGGCGCCTGTTTAAGGATCGATAGGAAATTTAATGGGCTTTCGAATGAGGGTAGCACACTTTGCCACTTTTCCCAACGGTTCTCGAGTTATTCGCGATTTTTGGTATAAAAACGTGCGTTTTACGTTTTGCAAACTTTCTGTGGCCGCCGGTAGCCTCGTGGACAAGCGCGTCTGTCCGCGATGCGTAAGATCTTGGGTTCAATACCCGCTGGCGTGAAAGGATTTTTCACATACTTAGCCGTTGCGGCGGTCACCTGGTGGAATAACAAACAATAATTTCCAAAAAATAATTATTCTTGTCACAAAAAGAAGAAACAAAAAGGCAAACTAGTAGGCGTACTAATTTTTTACTAAATTTTGACTAGGATAAAACTTCATTTAGGAAAACATTTACTAGTTACCTCGTAGGTACTTTTGTTAAATTGAACCGTATTGTATAAGTACCGCTCGAAAACTAGCCATGCAAAAAGATGTGATATCCCCCAAAAACAACTCCGTTGTAAAAACTGACCCGCCAAAAAACCTCAGCCGCAAAAAGGAATGATATCCATTTTGCCCGCCAGCCACATATATAGGATGCTCGGTGCTTCGCACCTCGCTGTTGAGTGTGCATATAGAAACCTGATCCTCCTACCCCTAACCTCCACCGTCAATGTTTTCCTGTTCCCTGTCTCCTTCCCACAACCCTTTCTCACCCTTAGTCAACCTCGGTTTCACCTAATATGTTTCCTCTGTTACACCAGCAGGGAGCTTTACGCTTCTTTCAATGCTGTTGGCGGGAGCTTTTTGCCAGATGATATAGTTGTACCACCACTGATTACTCGTGACCACCAGTAATACTTATAATATAGTGATGCTTCAATTCAGGCTTGTTCATCCGGTAAAAAGCTCCCGCCAACAGCATTGAAAGAAGCGTAAAGCTCCCTGCTGGTGTAACAGAGGAAACATATTAGGTGAAACCGAGGGTGAGAGGGGGTGAGAGGGGGTTGTGGGAACGAGACAGGGAACAGGAAAACATTGACGCTGGAGGTTAGGGGTAGGAGGATCAGGTTTCTATATGCACACTCAACAGCGAGGTGCGAAGCACCGAGCATCCTATATATGTGGCTGGCGGGCAAAATGGATGTCATTCCTTTTTGCGGCTGAGGTTTTTTGGCGGGCCAGTTTTTACAACGGAGTTGTTTTTGGGGGGATATCACATCTATTTGCATGGCTAGTTTTCGAGTGGTACTTATACAATACGGTTCAACAACTTATACAATACAAAAGTACCTACGAGGTAACTAGTAAATGTTTTCCTAAATGAAGTTTTATCCTAGTCAAAATTTAGTAAAAAATTAGTACGCCTACCAATTTGCCTTTTTGTTTCTTGTTTTTGTGACAAGAATAATTATTTTTTGGAAATTATTGTTTGTTATCTGAAATGTGTTTGAAAAATAAGTAGTTTTAAAATTTTTGCGAATTGGTTAAATATTAGTTTTAAAATTTTCGATTAATTTAAACAATCAACAATTTAAAAACAATTATTAAAATTTAATACAATAATTGTATTAAATTTTAATAAGAATAATTATTATCCTTATTATTAAATTTAAAAAAATAGAAAGAATTAGAAATTTGAATAAATTTGAATTAGAAATTTTTTGAAAATTGGTTGCATTTTTTCTTGGGGATTGTGCAAATTTTTGTTGTTGAGAATCATTACAATAATTGTAATTCCCCCAAAAACAACTCCGTTGTAAAAACTGGACCGCCAAAAAACCTCAGCCGCAAAAAGGAATGATATCCATTTTGCCCACCAGCCACATATACAGGATGCTCAGTGCTTCGCACCTCGCTGTTGAGTGTGCATATAGAAACCCGATCCTCCTACCCCTAACCTCCACCGTCAATGTTTTCCTGTTCCCTGCCTCCTTCCCACAACCCCCTCTCACCCTTAGTCACCCTCGGTTTCACCTAATATGTTTCCTCTGTTACACCAGCAGGGAGCTTTACGCTTCTTTCAATGCTGTTGGCGGGAGCTTTTTGCCAGATGAACAAGCCTGAATTGAAGCATTACTTCATTACAGTTGTACCACCGCTGATTACTCGTGACCACCAGTAATAGTTATGTTAGCTTGTTCATCTGGCAAAAAGCTCCCGCCAACAGCATTGAAAGAAGCGTAAAGCTCCCTGCTGGTGTAACAGAGGAAACATATTAGGTGAAACCGAGGGTGACTAAGGGTGTGAGGGGGTTGTGGGAAGGAGGCAGGGAACAGGAAAACATTGACGGTGGAGGTTAGGGGTAGGAGGATCAGGTTTCTATATGCACACTCAACAGCGAGGTGCGAAGCACTGAGCATCCTGTATATGTGGCTGGCGGGCAAAATGGATATCATTCCTTTTTGCGGCTGAGATTTTTTGGCGGGCCAGTTTTTACAACGGAGTGGTTTTTGGGGGGATATCACATCTTTTTGCATGGCTAGTTTTCGAGTGGTACTTATACAATACGGTTCAACAACTTATACCATACAAAAGTACCTACGAGGTAACTAGTAAATGTTTTCCTAAATGAAGTTTTATCCTAGTCAAAATTTAGTAAAAAATTAGTACGCCTACTAATTTGCCTTTTTGTTTCTTGTTTTTGTGACAAGAATAATTATTTTTTGGAAATTATTTTTTGTTATCTGAAATGTGTTTGAAAAATAAGTAGTTTTAAAATTTTTGCGAATTGGTTAAATATTAGTTTTAAAATTTTCGATTAATTAAAACAATCAACAATTTAAAAACAATTATTAAAATTTAATACAATTATTCTTATTATTACATTTAAAAAAATAGAAAGAATTAGAAATTTGAATAAGTTTGAATTAGAAATTTTTTGAAAATTGGTTGCATTTTTTCTTGGGGATTGTGCAAATTTTTGTTGTTGAGAATCATTACAATAATTGTAATTATTGGTGTCGAAGAGAAAGAGGAAAGAGAAAGTTTGCAAAACGTAAAACGCACGTTTTTATACCAAAAATCGCGAATAACTCGAGAACCGTTGGGAAAAGTGGCAAAGTGTGCTACCCTCATTCGAAAGCCCATTAAATTTCCTATCGATCCTTATACAGGCGCCACTCTACGACAATTTTTCTGACCACCGTTCAACTTTGATGTTTTCGGAAGTTAGCCAAATCAGTAGATGTGGAATTTATTCACGTATTTTTGGCTGTGGGTTAGTCAAATCGATTGAGATTTAGTTCAAAATTATTGAGCATATTCTAGACAACCTAGCGGACATTTTAAGACCAACCGCACCAATTTTCATCAATATTTGCGGCAGTTGTTGTTGAAAATAGAAAAATCACCATAACTCCTTTATTTTCCCCCTTAGGAAGCATTTTTTGTTTTCAAATTAAACAGTTTGAAAAGCTGAACACAACTAAAAAAGAAAATCTGAAAAAGCTTCAATTTTGAAGGAGTTATGACCATTTGAAATTCCTAAAAAACACTATTTCCCCCCTAATTGGGGGGGGGGGGGGGGGGAAATGGGGGGAGGGAGAAAAAATGGTCAAAAGGCACTCCCTTGGAGCATAACAAACGTGTGTGCTAAATTTCAGCTCGATCCGATTTGTCTGCTGGGCTGTAGCCCCGTCAATGAACAAGAAGAAGAAGAAGAAGAAGAAGAACACGAAAAACGTGAAAAATAGTGGTTTTAAAATTGTTATACCCCCGACACCTGATGTTCCCAAGAGCTGAAATTTGTTTTACGTCCTCGCGTGCCCCTGGAGAGTTGGTGTACAAAAAATCAACTCTCGAGACACTCAGGGGACCGAGCTATGGTAGGGTGAAAACCCCAACTTGTTCCGTCGCGTAATCAGTGTCTCAGTCGCTTCGGTTTTCAGCGCTTCGGTTTTCTTGGCGGGCGGACCGCTCCCGCGTCCCTAGATTATTGGTGTCGAAGAGAAAGAGGAAAGAGAAAGTTTGCAACTGGTAAAACGCATGTTTTTATACCAAAAATTTCCAATTATTTCCAATTTCCAAAAATTATACCAATAATTTCCAAAAAATAATTATTCTTGTCACAAAAACAAGAAACAAAACTCTGCAAATTCTTGACACAACGGTTTATTATCTTCCTTGTGCAGATCACCCTTCTGTCTATACCAGACTGTATTGCAAATCGGCACCATACCATATTCTCACCGTACTCATACCATACCATACGAATTTCTTTCCTATCATACCATACTGTATTATACCAAATCATACATACAATAATATACCATACCATACTCATACCATGTCATACAAACCGAGTGAATAATGAAATGTCATCCATTTCAGACCTATATTTAAAATTTAAAGTATCTAGCTCATCATCAACATTTAATTTGTTTAAACAAATAGGTATTATTTAAACAATTTTACAGACAAGAAACCGAGTGAATATTGCATTGTTATCCAGTTCTAACCTATTTTTAAAATTTCAAGTCAATAGCTCATCATCAAAATTTAATTTGTATTATTACAAAAAGGTATTATTTAAACAATTTTACAGATGAGAAACCGAGTAAATATTGCAATGTGGTCTATCCCCGACTCACGGTTAAAATTTCTAGACTGTAGTTTACCGGGAAGATGAAAAAAGGTAGTTTTATTCTGGGCGTCTGGGGGTTAACGGCCGTTTTCGACGCGAAAGTTTAGTGTTTTTCCTAAACCTTTGCGCGCTCACTGTGAACGAACAGCTGGTCGCACAAAAATCCAATTGGTCTTAAAAGATTCGTAATTTTTCAGGTCATTCAAAAGTGAACTAAACATTACACGGTTCAGTTAAATATTTGGAGATATGACATTGTCGAAATTTTAAATTTCGTTTTGAACCCCTTCCCCTTGACCTAGGGTTATGAAAAGTTTCGAGGATCATTGTGGGGCTGGTCCAAACCCAGAAACCAAATTTCGTAATTTTAGCTCAACGCTAACTGGGCAAAACGGCGTGGACGGCGGACGGCGGACGGGGGACGGCGTACGGCGTACGGCGTACGGCGTACGGTGTACGGCGTACGGCGTACGGCGGACGGACGGATTTTTTTTTATTCGATTTTCTGAATCTACGTGTCTTGAAACGTAAACCAACAAATTTTGAGGGGGGGTTAAAAATTTTTTTTCTTTGGGCGATTCCAATGGTTCATTATCGAAGATAATAAACCAAAAGGCAAATTAGTAGGCGTACTAATTTTTTACTAAATTTTGACTAGGATAAAACTTCATTTAAGAAAACATTTACTAGTTACCTCGTAGGTACTTTTGTATTGTATAAGTTGTTGAACCGTATTGTATAAGTACCACTCGAAAACTAGCCATGCAAAAAGATGTGATATCCCCCCAAAAACAACTCCGTTGTAAAAACTGGCCCGCCAAAAAACCTCAGCCGCAAAAAGGAATGATATCCATTTTGCCCGCCAGCCACATATATAGGATGCTCAGTGCTTCGCACCTCGCTGTTGAGTGTGCATATAGAAACCTGATCCTCCTACCCCTAACCTCCACCGTCAATGTTTTCCTGCTCCCTGTCTCCTTCCCACAACCCCCTCTCACCCTTAGTCACCCTCGGTTTCACCTAATATGTTTCCTCTGTTACACCAGCAGGGAGCTTTACGCTTCTTTCAATGCTGTTGGCGGGAGCTTTTTGCCAGATGAACAAGCCTGAATTGAAGCATTACTTCATTACAGTTGTACCACCGCTGATTACTCGTGACCACCAGTAATATTTATGTTAGCTTGTTCATCTGGCAAAAAGCTCCCGCCAACAGCATTGAAAGAAGCGTAAAGCTCCCTGCTGGTGTAACAGAGGAAACATATTAGGTGAAACCGAGGGTGACTAAGGGTGAGAGGGGGTTGTGGGAAGGAGACAGGGAACAGGAAAACATTGACGGTGGAGGTTAGGGGTAGGAGGATCAGGTTTCTATATGCACACTCAACAGCGAGGTGCGAAGCACTGAGCATCCTATATATGTGGCTGGCGGGCAAAATGGATATCATTCCTTTTTGCGGCTGAGGTTTTTTGGCGGGCCAGTTTTTACAACGGAGTTGTTTTTGGGGTTATTGGTGTCGAAGAGAAAGAGGAAAGAGAAAGTTTGCAACTGGTAAAACGCACGTTTTTATACCAAAAATCGCGAATAACTCGAGAACCGTTGGTAAAAGTGCCAAAGTGCGCTACCCTCATTCGAAAGCCCATAAAATTTCCTATCGATCCTCACACAGGCGCCACTCTACGACAATTTTTCTGACCACCGTTCAACTTTGATGTTTTCGGAAATTAGCCAAATCAGTAGATGTGGAATTTATTCACGTATTTTTGGCTGTGGGTTAGTCAAATCGATTGAGATTTAGTTCAAAATTATTGAGCATATTCTAGATAACCTAGCGGACATTTTAAGACCAACCGCACCAATTTTCATCAATATTTGCGGCAGTTGTTGTTGAAAATAGAAAAATCACCATAACTCCTTTATTTTCCCCCTTAGGAAGCATTTTTTGATCTCAAATTAAACAGTTTGAAAAGCTGAACACAACTAAAAAAGAAAATCTGAAAAAGCTTCAATTTTGAAGGAGTTATGACCATTTGAAATTCCTAAAAAACACTATTTCCCCCCTAATTGGGGGGAAATGGGGGGAGGGAGAAAAAATGGTCAAAAGGCACTCCCTTGGAGCATAACAAACGTGTGTGCAAAATTTCAGCTCGATCCGATTTGTCTGCTGGGCTGTAGCCCCGTCAATGAACAACAAGAAGAAGAAGAAGAAGAAGAAGAACACGAAAAACGTGAAAAATAGTGGTTTTAAAATTTTTATACCCCCGACACCTGATGTTCCCAAGAGCTGAAATTTGTTTTACGTCCTCACGTGCCCCTGGAGAGTTGGTGTACAAAAAATCAACTCTCGAGACACTCAGGGGACCGAGCTATGGTAGGGTGAAAACCCCAACTTGTTCCGTCGCGTAATCAGTGTCTCAGTCGCTTCGGTTTTCAGGGCTTCGGTTAACTTGGCGGGCGGGACGCTCCCGCGTCCCTAGATATATCACAATATTATTCTATATCGAATATAGTGGTTCCCCACTGTATCTATACCTACAGTTCATGCAAAAAAAAAAAAAAAAATGTTCACAATGGTATGATCTTCCTTGAGCAGATCACATTAATCTAATTCCCGAAAAGATAGATGAAACTCTAGCTCATCATCCAAATTTAATTGGTTTAAACCATTTTACAGAGAAGAAACCGAGTGAATCATGTACATTTTCATCCAGTTCTGAATTGTATTCAAAATTTCACGTCTTTAGCTCATCGGGAAGTTGAAAAACAAGTACCTAGTGTACATTACAAAATTTGGTTTACGGGTTCGGACCAACCCCACAATGATTCCTGAAACTTTTCATAACCTAGGTCAATGGGGTTCGAAACGAATTTTGAGAAATTTATAACTCGAAAAATTCAGATGGAATGGTATAGTTTCAAGTTCATATTTATATACAGTTTAATTGTAAAAATTTCTCAGACCATCCGGAGGTTTGTACGACCAGCCGTTCGTTCAAAAGGAGCGACGATCGCTTTGTCGCATAATATTATACAAAATTTTTCATTGGGCAATCAGAAACTTGTGTCCTAATTACCATCGTGCAATCGTAGCAATCGCGTGATCAATGTCGTTTAGTACTTAAGTTAATTGAAGTCCCATTATTTCGTTGAAAAATAGCATCTTTTCATTGGAAGAAGGGCTAATTTCGCTTGTTGGGAATTAATATGTTTCTATTTCTCCAGTTTAACAATCAGGTGTGATGAAGAGAAAACTGTGCAATTCAATTTACGTTTTTCGGTGAATTCCATCACCTCTACGCTGAATTGCGAAGCCGAGAGGATGTATTTTACCACAATGCAAGGATGTCAGCTGCAACCTTTGATTATGTTATGTATTTTGTACAAGTCACTGTTTTTGTTCCACAACGCTGGTTGGAGAAAATTTCTCCATAAATTTAATACTTCATTAATAATGTTTTCCTCAAAATCACTTTTCACACTCATTTTGGTTTATTATCTTCGGGAATTGCCCAAGAAAAAGAATTGGGTTAGTTAAAATATTCATGTTCAAGTTGCAGACTTGCAGGAAAAAAAAATTTGAAACACGAGTGTTATCCACTATCAAGAAAAACCATCAACCATTTCTCAAATTAGGGAATAAGAAATGTTTAAAAAATATACCAAAACGTCACATCGAAAAAGTCGATAACGTAAAAAAAGTTGATTTCGAATCGAATCAAGATAGTCGTGTGGGATGAAATGAACTTTCGAGGAGACCTTAAAAATTCAAGAAAACTCGAAAAACTTTGATTTTGATGGAGATAGTAATTTAGGATCAATAGGTCCATACCTTCGAGACGACCCCGATTTACCTCGAAAACGTCGAACAAACTCGACATGTAAAAAAACAGTAAACAGGTACCCACACACAAAATAGATGTCTACTAGATCTTGTAGATCATCCAATTGTGGTCTACGTAATCTTCATTCGTCTGTAGACATGATTTAGACCAATGTAGACGTCTATTTTTGGCGTAAGCTTCATCTGCTTCGTAGACATTCTATAAATGTCAATTTTTCGTCTACAGCTTGTCTGTGGCTCGTAGATTAAATTTAGATGTCTTTAGATGGCCTATCTCCACCTTTAGCACCGTTAGACATGGATAATTCAAAAGTTTAAGGGAGATACCCAGCTCAAAGCTTACGGTCTCCCCCCCACTGCAAGCAGCTGGGGAGGCCCTCCAGAGAAAGGACTGATACCTTAGTCCAAGGAGTCTATAATATTATAGACTCCTTGCCTTAGTCAAAGGCCTCGGACAGCCGCCGAATGCCTGTGCTTCCTACAGGTGGAGTCGAGTGTTCTAGCTCACTCTACCAACTATGCAGGTTGGTACCCGAGTTCACGGTCACCCACAGAACTCACATGCCGGGGAAGGTCCGATGCGTCCATGTGTCACCAGTCAGAAATGGCAGAACTCATGTCTCAGTAAATGAACCTTACGTTAGACATGGATAGACGCCGCCTAGACGCCGTTAGACATGGATAGGCGCCGTCCAGACGTCAATAGACACCGTCTAGGCGTCGACAGACGCCGTTAGACATGGAAAGACGCAGTCTAGAAGTCAATAGACGTCGCAAGTTCATCTACACTTGTAGATAATATATACAGGTGTAGACATATTATGTCTCCATATTTAGATGAAAAGACGTCTATTAGACCGTCCAAAAGTAACCATTTAACGTCTAGCAGATCGTCTACCATAGACGTCCAATAGACATGTTTACGTCTACCAATAGATGTCTAGCAGACGTCTATTTTCTGTGATAATCATCACTAAATGAACAATATTCTTAATATTATTGATTCATAATTTTAAATAATGAACCACTGGAATCGACTAGAAAAGAAGGGCCACATCAAAATTGAATATGAAATTGAAGTGAAATTGTTTCCTCCTTTAGGTTCTACTTAGTTTAGATGGTCTACGTTGAAAAGATGATTCCATGAATGATCAAATATCTGCACCCTAAACCCACCCTAAAGGTCTCCAGGGACGACTCATCTCCTTCGTTATAGCATCGTTTCTTTTGATATACCATCGTGGGCCTTGGTGTCATTTTCATGGCGTATCTCCCGTTTCATCACCTCCAACCCACACCACCGTAACCTCACCCTTACAGTTGGTTTCAAATGTTTATCGTGGCAGTTTTGGGCGTTGAAAGCGTCAGTCAAAAGTGCAACCTCAACGAGACGATCCAAATGGACCAAAGCGAACCGCGTTTCTTATAAATACCAAATTAATTCATAAATCAACATGGTTTTCATTCATTCATTCATTTGTAAAAATAGAACAAATTATACAAACACGTAGGTATGAGACTTCGGTATGTTCCACAGCTGTGGGAAATAGCTGAAGTAAACATGATAACCAAACCAGGTAAACCAGTAAAGGAGAAAACATCCTACATGTCTGTATTCTACATGCCTGTAGAATTACCTTGGGAAAGTTGTGGGAGCTGTTTATAGTGGAGGGTTCATAGCGGGTAGGTAGGATCGTCAGAGTTCCAACTATTGAATAAGATGTTGAATATGAAAAAAAAAATGTTGATGTTGAATATGAATAAGAATATTGAGAATCAGAGATACTTACTCCTCACTCCTCCATTGTAACGATCATTGTGATTTATACAATAAAAATTTACTTCTACTACGTTGTATGACACCAAACTTATCACGGTGTAGTTATAGAGGATGGGTGTATAATCTCAAAGTATGTGTCCATCTCTCCACCCTTGCAGTCGCGTATCGTAGGCCATCATTTGGACTGCACTATCATAACCCTTATCGTTCGAATCCATCGGCTTGCGATACGCGTCATTTGCGCGCAGAAGACACATTCTCTTCCCCTTTATCGTTTCCCGCCAAACCTAAAGTCTCCAACCATATCGCATAATGTACTCGCGCTCTCTCTCCGGAATGAAAAGGGCCTAATCGCCGTGTAATCGTCGTCCCATCTGTGTCTCTATCGCCGTCGATGGCTCGGAACTAATTCTCTACCGCCATATGGGGTACCAGAGACACAAGTTGTTGCTTTGGGTCATTGATCAAAAGGGTCCTTCCACTAAATAGAACAAGCCCCTCTTTTAATAGAACGAGGGTTTTCTTCAAATGATTAGATCGCGGCCACAACTTGAAAACCTGAGTTCAAAATAGCGAACCAAGCGCAAGCTTCTATTGTATTCGTTTTATTAATCCGGTAATCGATTCTCCATGGGGTTTCAACGTAAAACAGTTTTAATGAATTCAAACAGGGAAAACGATGGAAGGTAATGCTTTTCTTCATTTGAGAAATCTCTAATAAGTTAAATCCCCATAATCAAACTTCAGATGAATGTGCTTCTAAATAAGTATAGCAGAGTTGAACATGCAAACCTTATGACCTCATCCCCCATATTGAGTGTAACGTGAAAATTATTTGGATCGTCGCGGTCTCGGTCGATCTCTGTACTTAGCCGCTGACGTCATCGCGGCTGCAGACTTCCGATTTTTCTCCGATCAAGTCCTCCAATTTATTACAACCCAATTATTAAATTTTCGCACAAGGTTGTGACTTGAATCGTCGTATTTTTCGCCGTCTGAATCACAGAATTAATTATCAATTATCACTGAGCGAATGAGATCAGCTGAGAATCGAAAGGTCGCGCCCCGCACCCCTCCATTCCTCAATTTCCGTCTTCAGGAGCATACCCCTAAAGTATTAAATAGAAATAGAAGAATAGAAGAATATAAGAATAGAAGAAATAGAAGAAATAGAAGTATTAAATAGAAATTGTCTTCCCTTTTCTTTCCTCTCAGTACCAGGTATTCTCCAACCAACTAAATACTGCGAGTATAAGTATAGTACCGTTAAGGTTACCTGTATTACTGACATTTGTATTACCAAGGGTATTTCAGTTAGGTTTTTTTTATCTCCTAAGCAGAAGTACAATTTTATTTTATTAAGTGCATTGTACATAATATGTACAATAATGTACATAATAATTGTACATAACATTCTGGAAAAGAAATATCAAACTGTTGAAATACAGGTCCATTTTCACAACAAGCTCTTTTGAACATCATATGGCTTAAGTGATGTCGAGTTTGTTGTTCTGTGGTGCGTTTCGTGCTACGGAAATGAAGGTAATTTCGAATGTTTGTTGGTAGGTACTTCTTTTATAGAAAAATTATCACCGACGTAGTATGAAAAACCCCAGAATTATATCGTATTAATTAATCATAATTAATAATAATTATTATTTATAATGAATACAAATTATTAATACGTAACAATAAATTATAATAATTTTCACTAGGTACTTGATAAAATTGTTAATAATTAGTGATAATTGATAATAATAATTAATCTAACATTTAGGATCTAGACATTTAGACCTAGTGATCTAGACAGAAGGGTGATCTGTACAAAGAAGATAATAAACCGTTGTGTCAAGAATTTGCAGAGTTTTTTGTAGTTCAGTTGGTTCATCCCCACGGCAGTGTTATGAGATCTATTTCGTTTTGGTTAACGGCACATGAGAAACCCCTCCCAGAATAAAAAAATCAGATATCACCAGCTCAACCGCAGTGCGACTACCAACCAGAAATTCTCTGATATATCAATATAGCAACAAAAAACCTCTCGAATGATACCCCAAATAAAATATCTTCCTCATTCACGCCTGGTAAGGTAGATAGCGGAGATGTAGCTTCAATGTGGTGAAACCAATGGAAGAGTCGTGAAACACGAAGGGATGGTCCTAGTTTAGAGTGTATTTCATATAAACAAGATTCGATTTGAATCTTATAGCAGTCTTTAAAAAAATCAGATCACTGTTGTTAACATTTCAGTGTAAAAAATTTGTGTTGCCATCGGACTGAAAGTCTATAAGATCATGCGATAAAACGTGGATTTATTGATTTGAAAAAAAAAAAGTGAGTCGTAGAGGAAAATCATATGGGAATTGAATGGCTTTAAATTTGACTTACAGTTGGGAACAGAACCATTCCGGGCGAGTGGGTTGAAGGTAACGCATGACCAGTGGGTCGCCAGTCTGTTTAGATAAAGACCCAGAAGCAACGTGAAGTCGTTTGGCGAAATTGGAGAACGAACCTCCTAACTACGACTTTCATTGCACACGGGACACCCCTTCGTAACACGCCTCCGTTAGGAGGCTTTGGTCTTTTACGTGTAATCTCAGAGCAAGGCTTTTGCCTCGAGGGTTTTATTGCTCTCTTTCCACGTGTTTCAACTCTACCAAAGCGCCCGAGTAAAGAGGGAGATAACTTCCTCTTAAGTGTTCATCCCAAGATACGGTTTCTGGTTTCCCATCTATTAGAATTTATACCGGGAGTTCTCAACTTATGATAATTAATTATTAGAAACGACTGCTCTAAATGATTTGACAATCTGTTCAACACATCTATAAACATCACATTATGAATAGATATACATCTTTCCTCAACTATAGTCCGGCAGATATTTCTGTGTGCACGGGTGAAAGTGGGCTGAGGTCGGTGAGCGCCCCCTCCCCTCTAATACATACCTGCAGGGACTAAGGGTTGCCAAGTGTAGGGAAAATCTCCCATTGAGTTATCGCAAGAAAGGGAGAAATACAAAGATTCCAATTTGAGTAAGATAAAGAGGGTAGTCCCATGCACACAGAAATATCTGCCTGACTATAGTGAATCTCTACACCCCTCATTCACAACCGGCAGGTATCCCTGAAGGAAGCGTGTTCATACACGTTCTGTTAACCGGTGTACCGATGTGATGAAAACACGGCAGTCGCCACTTTTGTTGTTGATACGGCCATACTTGAGGTTGGTGGCTCAGTACAGGAAACAACATAGAAATTACGGCATTCTCTTGGTAGTCTCAGTTCAACCTCCGAGCGGTAAACATCTAACGTTCGCGAAAGTGTTAACGCTGTGGCCTCTGCGGCCTTGTTTTGGTCAAACATCTAAGCTGACGTTCGCGAAAGTGTTAACGCTGTGGCCTCCGCGGCCTTGTTTTAAAAACAACTGTCCGCGAGTTTAGTGTCGAGTTGGCGACGGTCAATATGGAAAATTCCACCTCAGAATATCAGGTAGCATTAAAATATGCCCGTAATGCCCTTTCAAATGATTATATTAAACCAAAGGATGAGATTCTGTTCAATGAAATCCATGCGTATAGGACCACTCTCTCACATCTATGTGATGTGCTAGAGAAAGCAGAAGCAGAAATCGTTGATTTAAAGCAAAAAAATCTATTAATCAACGTCAAATTAGCTTCCTTAGAGGATAATCAAGCTTCGACTGACCAACATAAATCAGAATCTGAAGGCGACCAAGAATATTGGACTGACGAAGAACAGTTAGCCTATGATACGGGTGCAGGTATCATTTTTAAGCCCGTCCCTCCCAAAAAACGAAAAAGGAAAAGTTCTCCCAATAACAAAAATGACAATGTAACCAAGAATCCTCAGAGAAAAGAGAAGGTTTACAAGCCCCCTCCCATTACGCTTGAGCCTTTGAATGACATTGCAAGCTTTCTAAAGCTAAAAGAGAAATTGAAAGAAATAGCACCCAATGCTATGACTTCAACATTGGCTGGTGGCCTAATCAAAATCAATGCCAGTGACTCAGATGAATACACTGCAGTCGATAAGTATCTAGAAAGCATTCACTGTCTGTACTTTACTTATCAGAACAAGCAAACGCGGCCTTATTCAGCAATACTCAAAGGGCTTCCCGGGGGTATTGAAGAGTCAGTGATCCTGAGTACTCTCCAAAATGAGTACCCTGAAATCGGAGCGCTGAAGGTCAACCAAAAATTACAATGGAAGACCAAAGAAAAGCTTGACATGTACTTTGTCGAATTTAAAACAGGCTGCGATGTCAGCAAAATTCACGAAATTACCAGGCTGTACAACTGCAAGGTGAAATTCGAGGCCATCAGAACGAGTAAAATCGTTCCTCAATGCAAACGGTGTCAAGAATTTTCGCACACTCAGAACTACTGCAAGAAGCGCCCTAGGTGCGTGAAATGCGGCAAAAATCATGAAACCGCGACTTGTTTAAAACCGAAGTCGGAAGCCCCGACATGTGCCAATTGCAGTGGAGAACATACTGCAAATTACCGCCGGTGCCCAGTCTTCGTGGCTGCGGCTAAAGAACATACAGTTAAAATCAGAGCAGCAAAGGATCATCCTAGCTTTTCCAGTCAGCCGAGACATATTGGGAACAGTGCTCAGCCAACCGCTACTTCAAGTGGAAATCAGAAGAGCCCAGATCAAAGGGGAACTACTAAAAAGGTGAAATTTACTCCTAAAACCCCGATCTTAAGTGTAAATCGCTACTTTGGGCACACAAAATCATATGCGCAGGCAACAAAATCCGGCAGTGCTCAGCCAGTATCTCAACAGCCAGCGAAATCCATGGAGAGCATGTTGCAGACTCTGGTCACTCAGTTTGGTCAAATGCAACAGCAAATGCTCTCCTTGAGTCAGAAAATAGAGGCTTTGGAGAGCAAGTCAAAGCCTAGCCGTTCTTCCAAGCAATCACAATGAATAGCCTCAGAATCATGGCTTGGAATGCTAACGGGCTCAATGGGCGGAAGCTAGAGCTTGAGTTGGTTCTGAACTTCAGTAATATAGATATTTGTTTAATTTCAGAGACGCACTTCACAAAAGAGTCATATTTTAAAATAAAAGGATACAAATGTTATAATGCCCTCCACCCTAGCAATAAAGCACGAGGGGGCAGCGCTATATTGATCCGTGAAAATTTGAAACATTATGAATGTGCAAAGATTGAGACGCAGATGTTTCAGATATGTGCAATTTCCATTAAAACCAAGTCTTATGAGACTTCGATAGCAAGTATTTACTGTCCTCCAAAGCACAATATCAAACAAGAAGACTACACTGATGCATTCGAACTCTTAGGAAATCGATTCATTATTGGTGGAGACTTCAACGCGAAAAACACATGTTGGGGCTCTCGTGTCACTACGGCAAAAGGACGGGAGTTGTCCCAATATATGGCCAGCCACAATTGTGAACCATACTCAACTGGAACGCCAACATACTGGCCCACCGACATAAATAAAAAACCTGACCTAATTGACTTCTTCATTATGAGAAATATCTCGGCTAACTACGCTCTTGTGGATGAGTGCTTTGATCTCAGCTCAGATCATTCACCAATCATCCTAACACTGAGCGAACGAATCATTCAGAAACCAAACAATCCAGTACTTGTCAATAAAAAGACGGATTGGGGTACATTCAAAATAGACATCAACCAGTACATCTATCTGAATGATGTCATTGAATGTCCTGCAGACATCGATCGGGAACTTGAACAACTCGTATATAACATCCAAACGGTCGCGTGGGAAAACACCCCTGAGGTGGTCAAGAAACTCAAAGGGTTCAACTACCCATGTGAAGTTCTTACCATGATCAAGAAGAAGCGCAGAGCTAGGCGTAAATGGCAGCAAACGCGTATTCCAGACGACAAGGCAATATGGTATCTATATGCCAGTGAACTTCGTGATATGATTAAAGAGATCAAAGAGGAAACGCAAGAAGAATTCATCACTTCCCTTGCCATCAATCGTGACGCTGATTATTCCCTGTGGAGAGCTACTAAGCATCTCAAACGTCCTATCGTCCAAGCACCACCAATCAAAGATGAAACTATCGGGAAGTGGATCAAGTCCAACCAAGAGAAGGCTGATGCATTTGCCCGTTATCTGGCCGACATCTTCAGACCAAATCCTGGAGACCCAGATGAGGAACCACTGGAAGAGGTTATTGTAACAGATCATGAAATCGAAATACCCCCAGTGACGGTTAAAGAAGTTCAAGAAACCATCCTTAATGAAATCAATCCAAAAAAGGCTCCTGGGTACGACCTGATCACGGGGCATATCCTTAAAAACCTCCCACGGAAGGTCCTAATGAAAATCACCAAAATAATCAATGCCGCTATCAAACTTCGTTATGTACCTCAATTGTGGAAATTAGCTGAAGTGATCATGATTCAGAAACCTGGTAAGCCAGCCGAAAAATTAACATCCTACCGGCCAATATCCCTTCTTCCAGTGTTATCAAAACTATTTGAGAAGCTCATCCACAAGCGGCTGATGTCAGTCGTAGAAGAACGCAATCTGGTCCCTTCTCATCAATTTGGTTTCCGACAAAAGCACTCTACCATTGACCAGGTGCATCGAATTACGAGTGTGATTGAGGAGGCACTAGAAAACAAGCAAGTTTGCTCGGCCATCTTTCTCGACGTAACCCAAGCGTTTGACAAAGTTTGGCACGATGGACTAAACCACAAGCTCCGAAGAATGTTGCCAGCAAAATATGCTGAATTATTGCAATCCTATCTATCAGATCGATTCTTCAGGGTAAAGCATGAAGATGCCTACTCAGAAGTGCACCGAATACATGCTGGAGTTCCCCAAGGAAGTGTACTTGGCCCACTCCTGTACGTCCTGTTCACCAGCGATATGCCAGAACGAGAGGAGAATACAATAGCAACGTTTGCAGATGACACAGCTGTCCTTGCAGTTGGTGAAACAAATCACGTGACGATTCCCGAGCTCAGAAGATCTATTAAGAAACTCCAAGAATGGACATCAAAATGGAGGATCAAGATGAATGAAGCGAAATCAGTTCATGTCGACTTTACCAATCGTAAGCTCGACTATTTCCCCCTTCATCTCAACGGCAAGACTATACCGCACGCCAATGAAGCTAAATACCTGGGCATGACCCTGGATGCTAAATTGCGCTGGAAGGCGCATGTCAAGAAGAAAAAAGAAGAACTGGTGCTTAAGTTCAGGAAAATGTACTGGTTAATGGGCCGACGCTCAAAAATGTCGATCCAGAACAAATTAACCCTGTACAATCAAGTCCTCAAGCCTGTCTGGACTTACGGAGTGCAGTTGTGGGGCTGCACCGCTCAAAGTAACCGCGATATTATCCAACGTTTCCAAAACAATGTGCTGAGATGTTGTGTGGACGCCTACCGGTACACCAGAAATGTCCGGCTACACAAAGAACTTCGCATACCAACTGTCAATGAAGTCATCAAGGTTCAAGCCATAGCCCATCACAAGCGGTTACAAGTACACGTCAATGAAGAAGCTGTCCAGCTGCTCGACGTTGACGACCTACTCAGACGTCTCAAGAGAAAGAAGCCTCATGACCTGTGGAAGTGAGTGAAGGTGTTCTCGCGATAAGTCCGTTCAGTGAAATCAGTGATCGGTTTAAGTGCACAAAATTGCACTCCTAACTTTCAAAACTATAAGCGGCTTAGTTAAGTATCTAATTTGTACTACAACCAATTCACATATATGTCAAAAATATGTTAAGGTATGTTAACTTTTATATTGTGACAGCAAGTTAAGGTATGTTAACTTTTATATTGTGACAGCAACCATTTCACTTTCCTTATCATCATTCATAATGTATTCTTCTTGTTTGTTAAATAGCCCTGAAGATGTTGTACAAATACAACGAAACGTCGGCCTAACAAATCGTCTTTATTCACCAGACCGAACCTCAAGAAACCAAAATCTTTCATTCGTTATAAACATCGCGATGCATCGGTCAAGACAATCCAAACCTCCTGTTACAAAAATATGTTGCTAATAAGTTGTTACTTGGTGCAATAAATCATTTGAAAGAAAAAAAAAAAAAAAATTCTCTTGGTGCCGCATTCGCATCGATCGCGAAAATTTACTCATACTAATTTCGAATGTAGGAATTAGTTTTCTTGAGGTTCGGTCTGGTGAATAAAAAACGATTTCTTAGGCCGACGTTTCGTTGTATTTGTACAACATCTTCAGGGCTATTTAACAAAACAAGAAGAATCCACTGTGAATGATGATAAATAAACTAAACTAAATGATCAATAATGAAAACAATAAACAGCTGATGAACAATAAACTAAATTGAGTAAATTAAAAAACAGGGTAATGTTGTTTGTCAGTGAAATGGTGGCTGTCACAATATAAAAGTTAACATACCTTAAGTTCTATTGGCCATGTGCTAATCTCAGTTCATGATGGTGGTAGGTGCTAGGTGGTATGGACAATGGTATGGACAGGTGGTATGGCATTAAACACTGTTACAATACTATGTCAATGATAAAAACTAGCGATGTAGTGACAGAATGACAGATGTTAGTTTTGACAAGTGGTGACAGAGCGTTTGGTACTAATTTCACGGACAAGACAAAAACAACAATCATGATGGATGAACAAAATATTCCTTAAGCTAATATAGCAAAGTATTTAGGGATTTATTTAGTATTAAATGCCAAATTACGATAGAAGGAGCACCCAATTTCAAAAAACTCTGCAAATTCTTGACACAACGGTTCATTATCTTCTTTGTACAGATCACCCTTCTGTCTAGATCACTAGGTCTAAATGTCTAGATCCTAAATGTTAGATTAATTATTATTATCAATTATCCCTAATTATTAACAATTTTATCAAGTACCTAGTGAGAATTATTATAATTTATTGTTAGGTATGAATAATTCGTATTTATTATTAATAATAATAATTATTAATTATGATTAATTAATACGATAAAATTCTGGGGTTTTTAATACTACGTCGATAATAATTTTTCGATAAAAGAAGTACCTACCAACAAACATTCGAAATTACCTTCATTTCCGTAGCACGAAACGCACCTCAGAACAACAAACTCGACATCACTTAAGCCATATGATGTTCAAAAGAGCTTGTTCGTATGAAAATGGACCTGTATTTCAACAGTTTGATTCACGATCGGGTTGTGAGGCACAATCTTTGAGCCGTCATTGTGAACGAACGGCTGGTCGTACAAAGCTGCGGATGGTCTTAAAAAATTCTACGCAACAAACTCTATCTAAATATGAAATAAAAAACATACCGTTCTATATGAATTTTTCGAGATATGAGATTTTCAAATTTTCAAAATTCGTTTTGAACCCCTTCCCCTTGACCTAGGGTTATGAAAAGTTTCGAGGACCATTGTGGGGTTGGTCTAAACCCATAAAAAAAATTTCGTAATTTTAACTCAACGCTAACTGGCCAAAGTGGCGCGGACGGCGTACGGCGGACGGCGTACGGCGTACGGCGGACGGACGGATTTTTTTTTATTCGATTTTCTGAATCTACGTATCTTGAAACGTAAACCAACAAATTTTGAGGGGGGGTTAAAAAATTTTTTTCTTTGGGCGATTCCAATGGTTCATTATCGAAGATAATAAACCAAAAATCTAGGTACGAGTAAATATAAAGAAATCAGAGTCTTTCTGTCCCAGAAGTCAAGCAGCGCATCTACCTGACCCTGCACTGCGATGAGATCACCTGATATCGATTTTAATCGGGACTCAACTCCTTCTTCTACTGACAATCTCGTACTGACAACAGCCCTTGTGGACTATTGATGAAGTGACTGCTGCTAGGGATGCAACATCGGACCAAATAATCAATTATAACATCAAATGATTAATCGTAAGCTAATAATCAATGTGACCGATTAATCGATATTGAATAATCGATGTGACCGATTAATCTATATTGAATAATCAATGTTCGATTAATCGAAAGCAAATAATCTTCTTTTCAAGTATTCATTTCAAACGCATAATTATTTGCTTTCTGGTAGTTCTCTTCGTCCATAGGTGACGACTTATTGTTAAATTACAAGGCTAATGAAGACGAAGGAATGCCAAAACGAATAAAATTGCATAAAATAGATTTTCATCATAAATTCAGGCTACCATAAATTGAACCGATAAAAAGTGTATATTAAAAAAAGTAGAATTTTGGGAGATCTTGTAAAAATAAAGGTTTTGAGAGGATATTACTTTTAAGCGGTTCCCTCCTGGGTCAGCGTCAGTCCCGTTTTTGAAAACTATCTCTCAGCAGGAACTGATGTGACCAGTGGCGGATCTATGGGGGGGTGGCTAAGGGGGCTATAGCCCCCCTCCTCCATTGGGTCTAAACTTACACTACATAAAACGGGAAATTTCTGAGAATATAAAAAATGTAGGTAACATGTAATTTATAGGAGTTTGAAATAAACAAACATATAAGCTGGGAATTACAGACAAGATCCAAGGTTTAAACCTAGTTTATATTTCATGTAACCAAAGAAAATAACATGTAATGTATTGAAAATAATTGCTAACCGGAGACGATTAATACTGCAAGAGCACAGCCGACATTTCACACGAGAGACGGCAAAGAAACGTGGCACGGGCGGGAGGGCGAATTTCACTTGCAGTGGAATTATTGGAATAGGTCTAAATAAATCACAAGACAAAATTATAGATGAAAAGGAAAAACTAAAATGTTCGAATCAAGACTTGGAACCCTCATTTGGAAGATGATTCCCCAAATGAATTTGAAGGCAAACAAAATCGGAAATTCGGAAGAGAATGGTTGGAACAACACGACTGGCTTGTATATAGCGAGTGCTTGTCTCGAAGATTTTGTAAAATATTCATTATTTTCACTCCCGCTGAAGCAGGGTTAGGAGGTCAGGTGAGCCGATTTAAAAACTCTGCAAACTCTTGACACATCGGTTTATCATCTTCTTTGTGCAGATTACCCTTCTGTATAGATCACAAAATGGTAGATTGATTACCTATCATTATTTGAAGTACACCACTTTTGTGTGTATATTTTATTTTATTTTATTGAAATACACGGGCAAATGCCCAATTACATAATGAACATATAAAGGAAAAAAAAACATGATACCTAGATGAAAAAATAAAAAAAGAGAAAGGGATAAACATAATCCAAGGATAACGAAAAATAAACATCTAATACAAACGCCCAACAGTCCTCCTCAGTTGTGGCAAAGAATCGTTAAACAAATCAAAATCTCCATTCGCTACCACACGGTTGATGGCTCTCTGCGCTCTGAGAATGGGAGAGTTAAACAAATAATTAGTGGTGCGGGATGGTACATAAAATAAATCCGTATTCCTAGTATTGCGCAGGGGAGCGTGAATGCTCATCATTTCTAACAGTTGGGGGCAGTCTATCCTATTGCGAAACAGACCGTAAATGAACACGCAGTCCGCGATCCGGCGACGACGATCAAGAGTATCAATAGCACAAAGCCTAAGGATACTTCCATAATCGAAATCGAGCCAATCGATACCCTGCTTAACCCTTTTCGGACCAAGGTGTCTTTCAGTACACCAATTTTCTCGGGCGTTTCTGGCCTTCTCAGGAAGGATATGGACCTTCCTGACGCTCTTGATCCACAAAGTGGCTATAGTTCTGTGAATTTAAGTCTTACTCGTGGATGTATAACCCCAGAATAACTTTTTTTGTCAGTTTATGTTGTGTCACTCCAGCGACGGCGTGGTTCTTGTCTTCATCTTGGAGAGCAGTAAGTTTGACAACTTTATATCAAGTTATATTTTGAATTTCCGAATTTTCATTGCTTAAATCTTTTAGAGTACATTACATAGTTTGAATATCAGCCATTGCTTTCTAGAAAATCGGGATTCATGTGTGGGAAATCGGGATTTTCAATTGGTGTCTCTGAGTACCCCTTGGTACCGGTATGTGCAATGCACAAAAACGGTGTCTTCAAGTACACTGTGGTACTACTGTGATTCAAAATTTGGTGTCCTCCAGTGCACTATGGTATATGTGGCCATGATTGCGAACACCTTTCACTCATTATTTCTACTTACAAACTCAAGTGACACCTTGATCTACTTGTTAGCAATAATTCTCCCATGATTTATTTTTTTAGAAATCGAAATGCCTATTTTCCCGTCCAGAGCAGCTAAAATGCTCGCCCTGGTGCCCAAATTCCGAGATGATTCGGGAGAGGAGGATGATGATGACGATATGAACGACGATGATCTGATGGATAGACTAGACAACATGTTCGAAATAGAGCCTTACCCAGAGGAAGATGAGGCCGTGCCAGAGGATGTAGTGGATTTAGTTCAGGTAGAGGCCATTGACCAAGTCGACAGCGATGGTCCCGTTGAGGAAGAGCTTCAAGATATGGAAATGTAGGTGCATGGGTATGAGGCAAAGTATTTCACCTAATTGATTCTTGCTTGACCCTCAGAGGTGCAGAGGTACCTATAATTTCTTCGGTTTTGCAGATCTGCCAAGAATGCTGATGCTGTTTGGGAAGACATGGATTTGATAGTTCTTCAAGGATGTGAAGTTAAAAGAAGCAATTCTGCGCCAGTTTCTCCAAATCCGTTCCCTGAACAGAGGCTAAAAGAAGCACAACACCTGCCTGTGTCCCAAAAAAAAAAGGCAAATGCCGGTTTTGCCATTCTAATCAAACCATATGGTCCTGTTGTCGGTGCAACGTTAGGCTTTGCGTGACTCCGCAACGAAACTGTTTCCAAACCTACCATACGGTCAGAGAAATTCCGAAGAGGAAGTATACCAGGAAATCGCAGAAACCCGACGAAGGAAAGACTGACAGCGAACAAGAAATTGAAAATAAAGTGTGATGTTACTGTGATTATGAAACTTTTCCTATATTTTTAGAAACTGAATTTTAGCTAAGTGAACAAGAAAGGGAAAATGAAAACAACAATGTTGATGAAGAGTGATAGTACTATGACTGTGATCATGGGTATTTTGGTTGGTCGAGTACTGGACGACTGGCCCAAATCCCACAAATATTGTGATTATGTTACTTGTCCAATATTTAGTCTGAATTATGTTACTTGTCTGAATTTTAGTCAACAATTTATTATGAGACTGATTTACTCTTCAACTAGGTCACTGAAAACGTGCTGGAAATTTGCAAGATGCCATTTTATTTTACATTTTACGTAGCAATATTCATTTTGGCCTACAAAGTTACCTGTTTTTTTATTCTAATAAATAAATTTGGATAAAAGTAATCAAGTTTTTTTGATTTTGCGTTTGGGTTTTATATTGCCCCTGACCATGGTGTCCGTGAGTACACCGATTTCGGCATGCGCATACCAAGGTGTACCTGAGTACACCAATTTTAGCACACAGATACCAAGGTATCCTTGAAGACACCAATTCTCAATAGAGCCATACCAAGGTGTACCTCAGGACACCAATATTTTAGGAGGCTGTATTTTCATAAATCCTTCATGTTTCTTTCCAAAAACTGTCATATCGTGTTAAATAAGAGCCAAGGATATAGTTTACGTAAAAAAATTTCAAAAATTCGCACTGCATCTACTTTTGGTCCGAAAAGGGTTAAAAGCAAGGTACCGGGCAAACCTACGCTGAACACGCTCGATCCGCTCACTCGCATTGGCATAGTAGGGGGACCAGACAATCGACCCATACTCCAAGACAGACCGCACAAATGCATTGTACAGAACGACAAGGGCCCCGACGTCAGTGAAGTCACTTGTGTGACGTTTCAAAAACCCCAGGGACCTCATCGCCCTCGCACAGACACTGTCAATGTGGGAAGCGAATGTCATGCGCCTATCGAAGATGATACCGAGGTCTTTAATTTCATCTACACGGTTCAACAGCGCGCCATTAAAGGTGTAGTTAAAGAGCAATTGAGTGGGCGATCGACCAAAGGTAATAACCGCACACTTATCGACATTCATAAACAAATTATTCTTTACGCACCACACAGACAATGCATCAAGAACATCTTGTACAGTCGAACAATCGGACTCCGACCCCACCATAGAATAAATTTTTAAATCGTCAGCGAAAAGGGAAAAATGAACATTATTAGGAAAGACCGATGCAATATCATTGACAAAAATGAGGAAGCAGAAAGGGCCAACATGTGAACCCTGCGGCACGCCCGATGTGGCAGCGAATGGAGCAGATAAAGAAGACTTATGTTTAACAATTTGAAAACGATCCAAAAGGTAGCTGGAGAACCACTTAAGAAGCGAACCACAAAATCCAAAAGATTTCAACTTGCTGATCAATAAAGAATGAGGGACCTTGTCAAAACATTTTGAGAAATCAGTGTAGACACAATCTACCTGACTGCCCATTTCAAAAGCACTAAAAATGAATTGTTGAAAGCTAAGCAAATTAGTAACTGTAGATCTTTTGGCCATGAACCCATGCTGATGTGAGGAGAGATAAGTGCCAATTGAGGGTCTTAGCTCATCAACGATTATTTTCTCTAATAATTTGGGAATTGAAGATATGGAACAAATGGGGCGATACTCCTCAACATTAGAAGGGTCGCCCTTCTTCGGAATGGGTGTTACGTATGACAATTTCCATTTAGAAGGAATTTCTCTACTGATGGTAAGAGATCCAAAATGAAATGTAGAAAAAGACAACTCATCATCAAGAACAATATCAGAGGGTGGATCAAAAACAGAGGAAAAGTGTTCTGCGAACAAATTTACAATTTCATCCTGCCTAGATGCCGACTTGGAACCATAATGCATAACGTTGGGTATAGCAGAGCCGGCATGCAAATAATTAAAGTAATTCCAGAAACTCTTCACATTTGACCTCAAAGTAGATTGAACTCCACCAACCCAAGTCTTAAACAGAGCGCAAGACCTCCTTTTACATTTTCTTCTAAGATCCGAGTATAAATTGTAGTCTAGTATTAGGTAAGAGGATTTGTATCTGGCATGAGCGAAATTTTTATCCTTGACCATCCTTATCAGGTCCCTGTCAAACCATTTCGGAAATGAACTGACAATTTCCCTAGTTGGTGGTACATATAATGATACTGCGGTTTCAAGGGTTGCGTAGAACTTGACAATGGCCTCATCAAACGGTAATAGCTCACAAAAACTCCAGTCAATATCCAGGAGAAATTTATTCATCTCTGAATAATTGGCCTTCTTGAAATTAAGAGGAAATTGAGAGGGGGTACGTAAATTTCTAATAGTAGAATTACAAAAAGGGATAACGCACTCAAAAGCTGGATGAGGCAAGTCAAGTTTAACAATAGGTTCAGCAAGCATTAAAGTAATAGTAGGTATAGTGGAAAAACATAAATCAAGAATATTCCCGTATGGATTCTTCAGGTAATTAAATTGTTTCAAATTGGCGCCATTAATAAATTCATTTAAAACTCTCGCCTTACTAGACATACGAGAAACGCCATGATCGATTGACCCCAACTCCGCACTCCAACACAAGCCCGGGAGATTAAAATCACCAACAATAAACAAATCATAACCCGGATTCGAAAGCGTCAAACGATCAACCTCTTCCATGAATAGCATCATGTGAGAATCGGCCAAATAATCAGGAGCATAAATGCAGCCAACAATAAATTTATAGTCCGGCAGTATAACAAATAACTGCTCCAGACTAGCACAGTGGTTCACCCATCGAAGAGAACTAATTTCCGCTGACACCCCGATGAGTACACCGCCACCACTAGATTTAGACAGAAGACGTTGGATTCCGGCCTGCTGTGCCACTCCACTAGCGCTACCTCGCGGCCTGGAGGTCAACTTGTACCAACTCCTTTCTGGTTCGTTGCAAACCGTGCAATTCAACCTCGATTATGTATCGATGATGAAGTCGATTATATATCGATGATGTCAACATTCGATGGTAACAGTTGTGTACTAATCAGTTGTTTGGGGGATGTTTGTATTCCGCAACCCCGTCCACTTGATCTATATGTCCAACTAATCTATATGGTACTAATCAGTTGTTAGGGGGATGTTTTTATTCCGCAACCCCGTCCACTTGATCTGTATGTCCAACTAATCTATATGGTACTAATCAGTTGATTAGGGGATGTTTGTATTCCGCAACCCCGTCCACTTGATCTATGTGTCCAACTAATCTAGAATAAAAACATCCCCCAAACAACTGATTAGTAGCATATAGATTAGTTCGACATATAGATCAATCTAAAGTCATAGGTATATTGCATTGTAAAAATGAAAATAATATTATGTCAGTTTGGGAGAAACTGGGAGAAACAAGTGAAATCTATATATAATCGCAACATTCGATTATCTCGATAATCGAGTTCACTGGGCGTATAATGCACCGTCGGTCACACCGAAGAAGTGTGATCATCATTGGGCATTTTAGGTTGAAATGCACGGTTTGAAACGAACCGCGAAGGAAGGAGTTGGTACAAGTTGACCTCCAGGCCGCGAGGTAGCGCTAGTAAAGTGGCACAGCAGGCCGGAATCCAACGTCTTCTGATTTAGACGAGTTCGTGCTGGATCGATCCGTCCTGTAGACTATATAATGGTGCGATAATCCAAGTTCCGATGAATCAACCGCCGCAGAAAGCCATGTTTCCGTGAGAAAAATCATATCAAAAGAAAATGTAGCCGCTTGAGAACGAAAAAAATCCAATTTGGTATTGATACCACGTACATTCTGATAAAATGCAGAGAGGGAACTCGGTAGTTTTTCGATGAGTGATTGAGAGTGAAGGGTATCCAGTTTGGTGCTAATCCCACGGACAGTCTGACGGAAAGCCGTGGGAATTTTTAATTTTTTGACGAGGTAGAAGGCGAAGATCCACGCCCGGATGAGCGACGAGTAGAAGGATTGGTTGACTGATTTACGATCTTTGGTACCCCCATTAGTTAGGTATGAGGATTTGGTAGGCGATTATACCTATTCTGATTTCCTAAGTAATCACTGTGATTTCACGCGTCAGAAAACTAAGGCGGCGCTCGTGTTTTCGTTGAATTAAAACTTATAAGTTCGTAACATGATCGGAGATTCGGCTCATTCAGGTAAAAGAGCCAGAATAGAGAGAAAGATTTTCAAATATTTTCCTCACTCCACACTCTTTCCTCATTCTGATAATCTGAGGTGTTACTCGGCGAAAAATGCTTTATTGAGATGTTCCAAACATCAAATTTTACATAAAACCAGTAATTTTTTCGATAATTTGCTCTTATAACCATGCTGCGTGACTGTGGATTTTAAAAAATTTTGTAATTTACCAACGGCGATCCTTGTACCGGAGAAAAATTGAAAATGTCCCCTCATCACTTCAACTTTTCGTAATCGCGAGCTTTTTGACAGTTGAGCGTTGGAATACAGGTGATTGACGAAGTAACCCGGGCGGCATGCGGCACGTCCCAGGTGGCATGCGGCACGTATCGGGTGGCATGCGGCACGTCCACATTATACCGCATAATCCGCCCAACCCGCCTCGATTTCGAACGGCACAGCGTGGGTTGTGTCCGGGCCTGTGTCAGACGACCCGGCAAACCCGAGCGGCACGTCCATACTTCTTCAGCTATGCCGCCTGGCCTATGCTGGCCCATGCCGCCCCGCATAGTACTGGCCCATGCCGAGACGCAGTTGTCTCTCGGTACTCGAGAAGTTAACATCGACACCGCGTCCCTTATCTCGTCGATTATCTTTCTCTTTTGTTTGTGTTTTACCTCTCTTTGTAGCGCGCTCGTTCGGTTGATCAAGGTCCGGTTCTAGCGACGTCGGATCCCGAGAGAATATCTTGTCAGCGATGGACTGCAAGGAATGTTCCCGCGTTCTTTTTTCACCCAAGAAAACCGCGACTTGCTCAAAATGTAAGCATTCATCTTGCACTAAACTCAAAACTGTCGAGAATTATCGAAGGTTGAGAAGGGACTTGAAAATCAAATGGATCCCGAGAGAATACCATTCGCACCATTGCAAAAAGCCCCATTCGGGGATTGATGCGGAATCGGCAGAGGGTTCGATGTTTTTTTTTTTTTTTTTTTGAATTTAGAAAACTTTATTGTAAGACGAATTACATTATAGTTTTGGTAACATACATAATTATAGTAAGGTAACCTTAATTAAGATGGCACTTGAAGCAAGAAGCTACTCATCAGTAGGCCTTACGTTTTAATAAGTTTAACAATGCAAACGATTTGATGTTCAAATAATAATGGTAACATAACATAACGAATAGAAATTGGATAACAAGGAGAACACAACATTGATCAAAAACAATAAATATTGAAGAATAAAATTATAGGAACAGATTATGGCAGTAAGTCGGGTGGCCGTTTTCTCTTTAATCTCCGGTGATTCGGCGGGGGTGGTGGATGATTCAACATTTTACTGTGAAGCTTTCCATACGCCTCCATAATTACGTCTGTGACGTAGGGGCAGTAGCGGTGCGTGGGCTCTGAAAATGGTGGGCCACCAAATTCGGAACACAAATTAACAGCTTTTTCTACAAAATACCTGTAAATGTTTTCCAACAGGAGTCTTCTTATGAGAAATGGGTGTATTTTAATCAACCGCAGCTCTTAGCAAGTCAGAATGTAAGCTCTGTGTTCACAGTAGTTCTGACCAGTACCCGGGATTACCAGAAGCTATAGCTTCATACGAGGAGGTGGCTGCGGAAATATTTCAACGTTTTAGGCTCAATAAATACAGTAACTGTAAAATTAAGACACTATTACTGACAAAGGGTCTATACTTACAAATATATGTACTAAATTTAAGATTGCTTCGTATAAAACTGTAAATAATTATGTACTTATATTATTAACGTTAATAAACATGGTTTCTTCTTCTTCTTCTTCTTCTTCTTCTGACAAAGGAATTCCATTAAAAAACTAAGGAATTAAAATTTATAAGTAAAATCCAGCCTTCGTTCTTTTAGAGATGAGAAGTACTCTATAACTTTCTTATTGAAATCAGAAAAATTAGCAATCATTTCCTTCTCTACTGACAACATCGTCAAAGCATTAAGTCTCTCTTGGGTCATAGTTGATCGAATAAACGTTTTTATTCTTTTAAGGGTAGAAAAACAACGTTCAGCTTCTGCAGAAGTCATTGGAATTGTAATCAATAATGTTAGTAGTTTCTCAGTTTCAGAATAGGTATCAACTAAATTATTGTTGTGCAAAAACAACAGAAATGGTATTGCGCCTGTGAAATGAGTAAAATCGGTTCTCTGATAAATTGTCACCAATTCAGTTTTAAGTTTCCGAGATTCTAGGATAGAGTAAGCAGTGACCGTGTTTTCAAAATCTTCAGTTGGAAAACATTTTGAAAAATTCGGAAAACTTGCATTATCAAGCAGTCTTGAAGCTGCCAAATGCCCCCTGAACGAATATCTGCTTCTAGCTTGAGCAATGATAATATCACACACCTCCACTGCAGTACCTAACCGGTTCATTTTTACTTCGGGACCTAGTTTCCTATTTTTGTATCCTGACGGTTGACCAGAATAATCTAAACTGCTACTGGAATTTCTTACAGCAGAAATTTCATTGGAAATTCGTACTCTCTGTAATCCTATAGCCCGTTCAAAATCGTTTACATTTTTTAGAGCCTGAACTGGGTCACAATTTCGAGCTTGCATCTGACTATACAAAATATCAACGTGGGGCATCACAGCATGAAAAAATTCTAACCAGTAAAGAAAAGCCTCATCCTTGAGCTGAGATAGAAGGCCAGTAGCTTCTCGAACCGTGATATCGTTGGATTCTCGATCATCACAAATCGTTTCTAAACATTCCTCAAGTACATCTCGGTATTCGTAAACGGTTTGTACAAGTCTAGAATTAAAATTCCACCTCGTGTTCGAAGGACGCGGCAACCTACGACTATTTTCGATGGAATCAAGAATTCTAGTTCTCAGGGGAGAACGTGAGAAAAATGACGAAAACCCAGTCAAATTAAGGAAAAATCGACGAACTTGGGGGCTGCCGGAAGCAGCTTGAAGCATTATTAAATTGAGTTGGTGAGCGTAACAGTGTACGAAATTTGCGAAAGGATATTCGTCCTGAACGCGTTTTTGAACACCACGAGTTCCCCCACTCATAACTGCAGCACCATCGTAAGTTTGACAAACCAATTTTGAACGATCAAGACCTAGAATGGTGCGTAGCTGTTCTAGAATTATTGATGCCAAGCTTTCAGCATTACAGGCTGCAGGGTTAAAAAGACCATAGAATCGCTCGACAACTTTATTGTTGGATAGTAAGTAACGAAAAATTATTACAAACTGAGCTTTATTCGAAACATCGGTCGTTTCGTCTGCTTGTATAGCAATGAACTTAGCACTAGCAATTTCGTTATGAATTACCTCACGACTGACATGCAACATGCAATCGAGCAGCTCATTCTGAATGGTGTTCGACGTTCCTTTAAAAACGGTTGACTTGTCTAAATGGTCCTTCAAAATCAAATCAAATTTGGCAGTCAGATCCACCAATCCTAAGAAAACTCCTCTGTTAAGGGACTCCTGTTTCTCACTATGTCCTCTGAGTCCCAGTTCGTGCAAACCACAAAATTTAATACAATCTATGAGGCTAGAAAGAACATGCCGGTTACGGTCGACTTGTTCATTATGACGTCTGATGGCAAGTTGATGGGCTGAATCCAACTGAGTAGCGATATTAGCCCTACCAAGCAATGCAAAATCAGTGCTACTTTTGACGTGAACTTTACTTGACTCGTGTACCTTGACTTTTTCTGGCAGGTGTTTCAAATCAGTGACACCTTTAATCGTCCATGCCTGTTCACCACCCAATAATAAACAGCGAAAGCAGAAGAATGCATTTTTAATGGGACATCCTGTGAGCCACTCAGCTTTGTTATACATGTCAACATTGAACTTCCTCAAGGCAGCAACACCCTTTCCTTTATTTACTGCCTGAGTAATATTCAGCAAAGGCCTATCTCTTCCTAAACTTTTAATCATCACCCGATCCTCGTAGGAAAACGTCGAAAACTTCGACTGTAAGTTAGCCACCGAATTCATGTGGTACAAAAATACAGAAACAAATAAACTAAACATCAACTAAAAACTAGAAGCTAGGTACTTATCTGTGTATGTTTACGTTGATCAATCCACAAGACCACAGACAAGAAACAACGCACTTAATTACCACAAAAAAATCCAAATCTGTCACGGGAACTCTGTTATGACGAAATAAGTGATTCACAAGTTTTACTATCGAGATAACAAGATGAATTGAAACGATCGAATCGATTGTGAACACAAACGATTTTTTTATGGAAATGTGGGCCCCGGGCCGGAACGAGGCGTGGCTTACCGAATTTTTACTCTACTGAGCATGCGCAGGGAGGCCACTTCGTAAAGCGTCGTGTCCGTTGCCATGCCAATACCCGGTCCCAGGGCCCCTGAAGCGTAGGTTTCGATTTCGATTGCAAAACATCGATTACTGTCGATATATTCTGATAGAATGATCGAATATCGTTCTTCTTCTTCTTCTTCCCAGTTACTTGTCTTGGCCGCAGCCATGCTGGACATAGGTTGGGACAGAGAGAGAGAGAACTCTTTGACTTCGTGAAAATGCTAGGTGCAGTATACGGAACGATATTCGAATGCCAACTGGGTGGCATATTTTTTTTGTCGAGTTTTTTGTGTTTCTGGATGCCGGGGCAGTGGCCCAAGTGGCCTTATGGACGCAACGCCCCTGCGTAGGGGATGTCCAGATCTGCATGGAGCGTGGCATTTCTGACGTACCATGGTGCATTGGTAATCAGTCGTAGGGCTCGATTTTGCACAGTCTGAACTTTCCATACTTGGGATTTGGAAGCAGATCCCCACAACTCGCAGCCGTACATCCAGATGGGTTTTATAACAGAGAGGTAGATTCGTCGTTTTAGGTGCAGTGGTAGAGGCGATTTTTTGTCGAGCAAAAAATTCAACTGTTTAAGACGGAATCTGGTTTTCTGGACAATATTTTTAATATGGCTCTCCCAAATTAACTTATGATCTAGTTCTAGACCCAGGTATCGAACTGTGGCTTGTTGTGGTATTGGCTCCCCTTGAAGAACGAATCGTTGTGGTTCCACGATCCTTTTGCTAGTAAATCTAACAACTTTTGATTTACTGGGGTTTAACTTAGTCTTCCACTTGTCACACCATCGTCCGACCTCGTCTGAGAATGCTTGCAGTTCTGTGGATGCCGATTCCGATGTTCCTTGAGCTAGAACAGCCACGTCGTCTGCAAAGTGGGCTATACTCATCAGTGGGGACGTTGGATAATCAGATGTGTAGACTATGTATAGAAGTGGCCCCCAGACACTCCCCTGCGGTACACCAGCCTCAACAGGTTTGGCGGTTGAGACAGACTCGTTACAACGAACTGAAAATGTTCGGTGGTTGAGATATGATAGGAGTAATCTGTAAATTGTGTCGGGGAGTAGATTTTTGATTTTGGATAGGAGGCCTGTGTGCCAAACCCGGTCAAACGCTTTTTCTACATCAAGAAACAGTCCGTAGGCAATGCTGTTCCCCTCATAGGTATTCAATATAGAATCGACTATTCGATGAAGCTGGTGGATACAGGAATGCTGTTTTCTAAATCCAAACTGGGTTTCTGGGAGAACCGCCTCAAAATGAGAGATCAACTGAGGGAGCAGTAGGCGTTCCAGGATTTTTGAGAACAGAGGCAATAGGCTTATGGGTCTGTAGCTATGAGGATCATTCTTATTTTTTCCTGGTTTGTGTACCATGGTTATAATGGCATACTTCCAAGCGGTTGGAAAATAACCTAGACGGAGGATAGCGTTATAGACCTGTGTCAAGAAGACAAGGGCTTTCCGCTTAATATTTTTCAAGAGGGGCTGCACGATCATGTCATGACCAGGTGCACGTTTCGTTGGAGAGCGAGCTATAGCATTCTTGACTTGGGCTGGTGAGAAAAATAGTGAGAACGGAGAGAGTTGAAGAGGTTGACTAACAACCTCTTCTACAGATCTCGAGAAACTCTGGTCATTCGTGGAATTTGGTTTGAACTGTTGCTCAAGAATGTTTGAAAATAAATAACATTTCTCTTCAGAGGTCGAGTAGAAGGTATTTCCAATTTTTAGTGGAGGAATTTCGTTATTTTCTTTGGTCAACATTTTGGTTTTACGCCATAATGTTCCATTTTGTGTGTCTAGCATGGATAAGTTTTGTTCTGTAGCGTTGCTATGCTCTTCTCTGAGTGCAAGCTTAAAATTACGAGTTGCTCGATAGTAGGCTGTTTTATGCGGAGCAAACTTGGTGCGCTCCCAGAGTTTTCGAGCCTCCTTTTTCACAATATGCAGCTGATTTATCCGGGTAGAGAATGTGGTTGTTTTATAGTGAGGTTTCCTTTTTGTGCTGGAGCAATTGCTAGCTGAAGTTTGTATGTTTCTTGTAAAAAGCGCTATTGCACGATCTACATCCTGGGGGGTTTTAAGAGGGATATGTTATTCGGTTTGCTCTTCCATCATTTGCATGTAGCGGTTCCAATCGAACGGGTGGTTTATGAGCCCACTTGGAGATCTAAATTGGGAGTGACTACCTACCTCCACTATGACGGGTTTATGGTCAGATGACAGCTCATTAACTACTGAGGGTTTACTGCATATGTGTATTACACCTTTGCCGAGGAAAAAATCTAGAACATCAGGTATGATATTCGATTGTTCAGGAAAGAATGTGGGTGCCTGAGGGAAAATCGGCTCGATTTGGAATTGATTTATGGCTGAGTGGAGTGCCATACCACGTCGATTACTTAGGTTCGAACCCCATAGCGGGTGCTTGCTATTATAGTCTCCTCCTATGAGAAAAGAGGTGCCCATTAGATGGATTAGTCCCATAAAATCAACAACAGCAACAGTATTAGCTGGAGCAGAATAGAATGAACCCACTTGATATGATCGATTATCAATTGTTAATTTTATCCGGGTTACTTGCATATTATTTTCGATCACCGGAGGAAGATCATCATGAGGAATATTATTCTTGATAATTATACAAGATCCACCTTTACTTGTATCGCTTGGATGGTCGGCCCGATATATTTTTTGGTTTATTATCTTCGATAATGAACCATTGGAATCGCCCAAAGAAAAAAATTTTTTTTATACTTCGGGATGAAAAAGAACTTTTTAGAGTGCATTTTGGTTTCAGTGACTAGGAGTACATCAATATCGTATGAATTAAGAAAATGCAATAATTCATGGTAACGGCTGCTGAGACCTTTGGAATTCCAAGTGCAGATTCTCATTGGTTTATATAGCAATGAGGATGTCATTTTTTCGCTACAAGTGTAGGAAGAATTTTGGCGAACAAATCGATCAAGGGGCTAATTAGATTGATTAGAGAATCAATTTTTTGTAGTACTTGCATCAGCATGGTACCTTCGTTGGACGAGCGGGTGACATCAGCGAATGATTTAGACTGACCAACAATTGGACTGTACCGCGGAGCCGAATGAACAATAGTATTGGTGTTGACATCTTGTAAGTTGGCTAATTTCAGGGGGGGCTGCTGCAGAGCTGGAGTGTTTTGTAACTTGCGGTGTACAGGGCAGCCCCTGTAGTTAGCAGTGTGCTGACCCTTACAGTTAGTACAGATTGGTGGTGACTGAGCATCCCTGTCGCACTTATCCGTCGCATGAAGCCCATCGCACTTGACACAACGTGGACTTTTGTGGCAATAGTTTTTTGTGTGTCCGTAATCCTGGCAGGTGAGACACTGTATCACAGATTTCTTAGGCTTCGATGTTGATGTTCGATGTTCGATGTTGTTGATGTTCGATGTTGAAGTAATCGGAGAATCGCCGGCCAAGGGTGGGTCGGCTGTGGAGACGATAGTTGATGTGAACTTCAAGTTGGATAAACTTATGTCTATGGTTGAGGATGTCAAGGACCTCAAAAATTCTGTAGCTTTCATGAGTGCCCAGTTCGATAGCTTTGTCGAAGAAATTTCAAGCTTGAAGTCAGCCATAGGAACGTTGCAGGAGGAAAATACTGAATTGAAGGGAACGGTCGGTGACCTAAAGAAGAAAGTTGATTTCCTCGAACAGGAGTCAAGGGACTCCAATATTGAGCTGCATGGAGTGCCGGAAACGCACAATGAGGACTGTGTTGAAATAGTAAAGAAGGTTTCCAAGGTGCTTAAAGTGGAATGTTGTACTATTAGCAGGGCTACAAATTATAGCAGTTATAGCAGCTAAATCGGCCGCGAAAAATTATAGCAGTTTTAGGCTCCTCCATCGACCGAGAAAATCTGACGCGCGCGGTAAAAATTGAAAAGTCGCTAACAGCGAAGATGTTGGTCAATTTATAGCAAATAGCATTTACTTACGTTTTAAGAGAAATGGCGTTATTTTTGATATCTTAGCAACTTATCGCAATCAACTCGGGAATCCGAAGGATTTTACTAACGATTTGATTAAGTTTCTGTCAGGTAAGCTTGATCCCCCCAAAAACAACTCCGTTGTAAAAACTGGCCGGCCAAAAAACCCCAGCCGCAAAAAGGAATGATATCCATTTCGCCCGCCAGCCGCATTAGTCGCATAATGTAGTTTAACAAATTCGACCTCATAATTATAAGTATTTTTAATGTAAACCACAACGCCATCATTTTTGTTTAAATGTTCAGATGTTTGCACAATATCATACCCTGGAATACTCTGGAGAGTAGGGCAGCTATCCAACCAAGCCTCCGTTAAAACAATAAGATCAAATAAATTGATAGCAGAGTTCAACATGATTAGAAACTCAAAAAAATTACTATTGTAACCTCTTATATTCAAATTATTAATAGAAAAGGAATACGAGTTATTTTCTTGTGTATAAGAATCAAACGACGAGTAATACACACTCAATGTTCTCCAAACCCACACGACCATTAGAAACGTCTAAAAGAAAGTTATCCTGCACTTTACAAACAATGGGTTGCAATAATTGCAACCCATTGTTGCAATTGTTATAATATATAATTATTATATATTCACAAAAAAACACATAGAAAGTTTCCAACAGACGATCGATATCATCAAATGATTTGATCATTTTTACTTGCTCCCCATCCGCCTTACGTACGTGAACAATAAAGTTTTTTATCACGTATATAGGATCCCCCCAAAAAACACTCCGTGTAAAAATCACCCCGCCTCGCAAATATCATTCTTCAGAGGCCGGAAAAAGTTATGATATCCACTTTCCCCGCCCGCCCTTTTCCTCAATGGTGGTTAACGTTTTATACAAGTATTAGTTGCTTGTGGAAGTAATAAAAACGTCTCACAATAGCGCCAAGGGGAGATTTCGAAAGGGGTACGGTGCTTGTGAAGTGGTTAAGCTTTTCATTATACTTAGCTCCTTAATGAGGAAAAGGGCGGGCGGGGAAAGTGGATATCATAACTTTTTCCGGCCTCTGAAGAATGATATTTGCGTGCGGGGTGATTTTTACACGGAGTGTTTTTGGGGGGATATCACATCTTTTTGTTGTTGAAGTGGGTCGTTTTATAAAGAAGGCCTATGCAAAATTTCAAGTCGATTGGTCCGGTTACCCAGGCTGTTGACTCGTCAAAGTTGCCAAAATTAGCCTAAATTTCAGTTTTTTGTTTCTAAATGTTTTTGGGTTGAGATAATGGGTTAAACCTTTCAAAAGGCACTGTCTGATGTTGAAACGAAGCTCTGTGCAAAATTTCAAGTCAATCCGTGAAGGTGGAAATGCCTAACTGATTAAGGAGAAGAAGAACAGGTAAGGGTGAAAAACCGGGTTTTTGAAGTTATATAACTCAGCTCCCTTTAAAGATATCGACTTGAATCTTTCAAAAGGCACTTGCTACACTTGAAACGAAGCTCCGTGCAAAATTTCAAGTCAATCGGCGAAGGTGGAGAGGCTGTAGCCTTGACCGACTGAAAAAAGTAGAAAAACATGGTAATTGGTTTTTGAAGTTATATAACTCGGCTCCCTTCAGACCTAGGGACTTGAAACTTTCAGGGCTTTCTATTATCCACACCAAAAAGATCCATACCAAATTTCAAGTTGATCGGTCAACTAGGAGCCGAGATATGGCCATAATTAGCCTAAATTACCCTAAATTTCAGTTTTTTTGTCCCTAATTTTTTTTTGGGTTGAGATAATTGCTTATTTCGTTCAAATGGCGCTGAGCCATGCTATAAAGAAGATATGTAAAAAAATTCAAGTCGATTGGTCCTTTTACCCAGGCTGTAGACTCGTCAAAGTGGACAGAATTTTCCTAAGGTTTCTGTTCTTTTGTTTCTAAAACTTTTTTGGGTTGAGATAATGGGTTATATCTTATATAAGGCTCTGTCTCAAGGTTAAATGAAGCTCTGTGCAAAATTTCAAGTCAATCGGTTAACGTGGAGAGGCTCCAGCCTTGCCTGTCTGAACAAGGAGAAGGAGAAGGAGAAGGAGAAGGAGAAGAAGAACAATCTAAGGCCGAAAAACCGGGTTTTTGAAGGTATGTAGCTCGGCTCCCTTTAGACCTATCGATTTGAAACTTTCAGGGCTTTCTAATATCCACTCCAAGAAGACCCATACTAATTTTCAAGTTGATCGGTCAAATAGGAGCCGAGATATGGATACCTCGAAAACGCGTTTCGTGACGTCCGGTAAACATACACTCGACAGCGTTCGTTTTCTCAACTTCTTTGCTTGGCGGGGCGGAACGCTACCGCGTTCCTAGATGCTCGGTGCTTCGCACCTCGCTGTTAAGTGTGCATATAGAAACCTGATCCTCCTACCCCTAACCTCCACCGTCACTGTTTTCCTGTTCCCTGTCTCCTTCCCACAACCCCCTCTCACCCTTAGTCCCCCTCGTTTTCACCTAATATGTTTCCTCTGTTACACCAGCAGGGAGCTTTACGCTTCTTTCAATGCTGTTGGCGGGAGCTTTTTGCCAGATGAACAAGCCTGAATTGGAGCATTACTTCATTACCATCACTGATTACTCGTGACCACCAGTAATACATATAATATAAGTAACTCCTTCATTTTAATTTAATAATCCTCTATTATTAATAATCAGGATAATAATATTGATAATAATATCCTCTCCTTTATTAATAATTAATACGTGACTTGTCAATTATATTCAATAGATATTCATTATCAATTATTGCTATATGATATTGTTATAGAGCTACTTAATGTTATGATGATTATTATTGTTACCTACAAGTTCATGATATGAACGCAATATCTTCATAATATTATTATGTGCCTCGGTAACCATGTTATGTGGTTTCTAAAGGTGGCTAAAGGGGACGGCAAGTGTGCGAGTGAGATGGAAGATGTTGATAAGTTTTCCCACTTTTTATCGAGAATTATTAGAATTATTATTGATACGTCACTTGTCATGACAGTAAGTAAAACTCCAACTGCATGTTCCCACACTGGGAGAACTGACTCATTTGGATCGTAAGGTAGTTTACTTGCGTAATCCACGTAGTTCTTCTGAAGGTTGGCTATTTCATTACATCCAGTCGGGTGCGAACCCCTGGAAATGTACGCCTCGCCCTGCAGGCACGGACAAAGGAAAAGTTCGAGCGGTTGTTGACTTTAACGAGACAATCATCCGGTTGAGTTGTAACGATGTAGCTAGGGCTGTGATACGTCAGTTCACCGAGAAAAGGGTGGAGAAGGGTGCAGCATGATAAGGGTCAAAGCGAGAAAGAGAACACACATCAACTACCCTATCACTCAATATCATATTATACATCCTTTCCCTTAGCATTTATATTCCCACTTTTGTCGATTGATAACTTTTTCCTGTTCGAAGATATTAGTGAAAAATAACAATTAATGTAGGCATCATAAGTAGAATAGAGAATAAAATTTGGATTATTTGAAGTAGGATAAGTAGTGGAGTGGATTAAGTGTGAAATGAAACCGTTTAATGAACGGTATCAAAATAATATCAAATGGTATCAGTATTCAGAGTCACCTACCCTAATTGGCATTTCCAGGTGAATTGCTGCATCAAGCTCACACCGCTCCATACACATCACCTCCAATTTCGCGCAAACCCCCTCTAAGAAAGTGCGCCAATTCCGCGCGGAGCAATTTTGTCCAATTTATCCAATCGTCAAATTCCGGGCAGTTGTTTCTAACTCGTGTGAATGTAATTTGAATAATTCCGGATGTTGGGTGGTGGTTATTAATTACATAATAATAATTGATTGATTTACTCACAGAATAATACAGAATCAGTAGAACGAAACTCTGCACATTCTTGGACAATAATTGTTGTTTATTATCTATTACTATATTACCCTCCGCCTGACTACGGCGGGCCAGCGATCCTGTCTATACCGTGGTGGCAAATTTTATAATGATTTGCCAGGGAACGTTAGGGATTCTCCGTCTTTGGACTCATTCAAAATTTCAGTGAAAAGACGGTTTGCCTCCGAAGTATTGTAAGCTCTTTCGAAAAGAAAAATGATTATGTATTGGCTAGACTAATAGGTACCAGTATAAACTAGTAATTTATTATTTTCAACATTGTACCCATACAGCGGATGTGTGACTCCTCCCCCAAGCACGAGATTTTCCTCAAATGGGGAAAATACTGCATTGTTGGTTATTTTCTAGAGTAGTACAATTTTTTGTATTTAAATAATTTCTTATCAATTCTGTGTAGATATTCTTTTTGTATCTTTATTGACATGTACCACAATGCTCTTTACTCTGTATTTTTGTTTTTTCAATAAACAAATGAAAATTAAAAAAAAAAAATCTTATGTACAGATCATCCTTCTTTCTGGATCACTGATCTGTTTTGACATACTAAATTTTCGAAACTCATTCTGATCCCCTTCCTATCGACGTAGGGCTATGAAAACTTTCAAGGATAATCCTCGGGCTTGTTCGAATTTCATGTTTGTAGGACTACCATGAAATTGGGCAAAGTGGCGCGGACGCGCCTCAACATTCAAAACCGACCACTTGGGTTCAACAACGAATCTATATTTCAGCTCATTATCACTGTTATTTCGTACAGTCATGGAAATCACAAGAATATTGTACCCGAACTAGTGATCAAAACGGAATATAATAAACTGTATACCAAAATTTTGAAGCGTTTTTCTAGCACAGCTCACATATCTTTTTGAGCTGAATGCGTTTACCAAATTGGTGCATGAGATTAAGATTGGTGGACACATCACTGCTAGTAGGGGACTTAGTTCTTTGAACATCAACCCTCGTGGCTATTGAATTCCACACTATGGTAACTCTTGGTGGGTATGTAGATAGATAGGTAGATTTATTGGCACAATAATACAAAAAATGAAATAAAATACTTTACAAATTAGCAGAATAAACAAAATAAAGATATCTTAATAACATAATTTACACTTGTGCCCAAGGAGAGGCCTAATTCAAGGAATTTGTGTCCCTCCGTGGAGTTGCTAATCTCCAACTTCTAATTCCGAGGTCACAGGAATTTTAAAACCGACAGAAAAGAGAAAATAAGTTATATCAACACACCTCGTACATCATGGTCCCACCTCCTTAAGCCTATCACACAGGTACTTTTTAAAAACTTCTTAATGTCTTGTGTCCTGAAATGGTTGTGGTGAACAGACTTGACGGTTTTCCTGGGCCGTTCAATTTCCCTCTCTATCCGTCACTGTTCGCTCTCTTCATGGAGGAGGGCTTATCCAATTAAGATGGAAATATTTCCAAACTGAGGGCATGAAATTCAGAGCGTAGGGGATCACCTGCTATTATCCTTAGGATCATGAATCAACTCGTGAAACACAATCGTTGGCCAAATGATCTCTTCAATACAGAGATCTAGCCCCTTATTATCCCCATCGTTGAACATTACTCGTTCCGAAAGGGCAGGCGGTGTTGGGTGAATTATTAGAGAAGAAAAAGGCGCTAGTCAAGTGCCCTGCGAGGTAGAAGATGGGTCTGGGTAGGTGAGAGTGGTTGGTTAACAAGAGACCATGGTTGGTTAACAAGTGTCCACGGTCGACTAACGAGTCGTGGTTTCGCGGCTTATACATGACCGTCGGTTACGGAGACTGTACATGTGATATTGACCGCATTTGTCAACCGTATCCCAACTCTCCCTCTTTCTTCTCGGTCATTTTTTTCATTTATCGGCGTCGGTCGATTCCCTTTTCGGTGAGAATTACGAGAAATCACCCCACTGGGATTCAATCTGCCCTTTATTATTGATTCGATAGGTACCAGGACAAAACCACCTGATTTTACAATGTTGTACCGACTTAACTACTGAGACGACGGACTTTTTTTGGTTTACTCGTATTATCTTCGATAATGAACCATTGGAATCGCCCAAAGAAAAAAAAATTTTAACCCCCCTTCAAAATTTGTTGGTTAACGTTTCAAGATACGTAGATTCAGAAAATCGAATAAAAAAACTCTGCAAATTCTTGACACAACGGTTCATTATCTTCTTTGTACAGATCACCATTATTAACAGATTAATAATTAATTAATTAATAATTAATTGATTAATAATTGATAATAATAATTATTATTATTATCAATTATCACTAATTATTAACAATTTTATCAAGTACCTACCTAGTGAAAATTATTATAATTTATTGTTAGGTATTAATAATTTGTATTTATTATTAATTATGATTAATTAATACGATATAATTCTGGGGTTTTTAATACTACTTCGGTAATAATTTTTCTATAAAAGAAGTATCTACCAACAAACATTCGAAATTACCTTCATTTCCGCAGCACGAAACGCACCTCAGAACAACAAACTCGACATCACTTAAGCCATATGATGTTCCAAAGAGCTTGTTAGTATGAAAATGGACCTGTATTTCAACAGTTTGATTCACGATCGGGTTGTGAGGCACAATCTTTGAGCCCTCATTGTGAACGAACGGCTGGTCGTACAAAGCTGCGGATGGTCTTAAAAAATTCTACGGAACAAACTCTATCGAAATATGAAATAAAAAACATACCGTTATATATGAATTTTTCGAGATATGGAATTTTCTAAATTTCAAAATTCGTTTTGAACCCCTTCCCCTTGACCTAGGGTTGTGAAAAGTTTCGAGGACCATTGTGGGGTTGGTCGAAACCCATAAAAAAAATTTCGTAATTTTAACTCAACGCTAACTGGGCAAAGTGGCGCGGACGGCGGACGGCGTACGGCGTACGGCGGACGGACGGATTTTTTTTAATTCGATTTTCTGAATCTACGTATCTTGAAACGTAAACCAACAAATTTTGAGGGGGGGGTTAAAAAAATTTTTTCTTTGGGCGATTCCAATGGTTCATTATCGAAGATAATAAACAAAAAACTCTGCAAATTCTTGACACAACGGTTTATCATCTTCCTTGTGCAGATCACCCTTCCGTCTATACCAGACTGTATTGCAAATCGGCACCATACTATATTCTCACCGTACACATACCATACCATACGAATTTCTTTCCTATCATACCATACTGTATTATACCAAATCATACATACAATAATATACCATACCATACTCATACCATGTCATACAAACCGAGTGAATATTGAAATGTCATCCATTTCTGACCTATATTTAAAATTTCAAGTATGTAGCTCATCATCAAAATTCAATTTGTTTAAACAAATAGGTATTATTTGAACAATTTTACAGACAAGAAACCGAGTGAATATTGCATTGTGATCCAGTTCTGACCTATTTTTAAAATTTCAAGTCAATAGCTCATCATCAAAATTTAATTTGTATTATTACAAAAAGGTATTATTTAAACAATTTTACAAATGAGAAACCGAGTGAATATTGCAATGTGGTCTATCCCCGACTCACGGTTAAAATTTCTAGACTGTAGTTTACCGGGAAGATGAAAAAAGGTAGTTTTATTCTGGGCGTCTGGGGGTTGGGTCACATAACGGCCGTTTTCGACGCGAAAGTTTAGTGTTTTTCCTAAACCTTTGCGCGGTCACTGTGAACGAACGGCTGGTCGCAAAAAAATCCAATTGGTCTTAAAAGATTCGTAATTTTTCAGGTCATTCAAAAGTGAACTAAAAATTACACGGTTCAGTTAAATATTTGGAGATATGACATTGTCGAAATTTTAAATTTCGTTTTGAACCCCTTCCCCTTGACCTAGGGTTATGAAAAGTTTCGAGGATCATTGTGGGGCTGGTCCAAACCCAGAAACCAAATTTCGTAATTTTAGCTCAACGCTAACTGGGCAAAGTGCCACGGACGGCGGACGGCGGACGGGGGACGGCGGACGGCGGACGGCGTACGGCGTACGGCGGACGGACGGATTTTTTTTTATTCGATTTTCTGAATCTACGTGTCTTGAAACGTAAACCAACAAATTTTGAGGGGGGGTTAAAATTTTTGGTTTATTATCTTCGATAATGAACCATTGGAATCGCCCAAAGAAAAAATTTTTTTAACCCCCCCTCAAAATTTGTTGGTTTACGTTTCAAGATACGTAGATTCAGAAAATCGAATAAAAAAAAATCCGTCCGTCCGCCGTACGCCGTACGCCGTACGCCGTACGCCGTCCGCCGTCCGCCGTCCGCCGTCCGCGCCACTTTGCCCAGTTAGCGTTGAGTTAAAATTATGAAATTTTTTTTATGGGTTTCGACCAACCCCACAATGGTCCTCGAAACTTTTCATAACCCTAGGTCAAGGGGAAGGGGTTCAAAACGAATTTTGAAATTTTGAAAATTTCATATCTCGAAAAATTCCCATCAAACGGTATGTTTTTTATTTCATATTTAGATAGAGTTTGTTCCGTAGAATTTTTTAAGACCATCCGCAGCTTTGTACGACCAGCCGTTCGTTCACAATGACGGCTCAAAGATTGTGCCTCACAACACGATCGTGACTCAAACTGTTGAAATACAGGTCCATTTTCATACTAACAAGCTCTTTGGAACATCATATGGCTTAAGTGATGTCGAGTTTGTTGTTCTGAGGTGCGTTTCGTGCTACGGAAATGAAGGTAATTTCGAATGTTTGTTGGTAGGTACTTCTTTTATAGAAAAATTATTACCGACGTAGTATTAAAAACCTCGGAATTATATCGTATTAATTAATCATAATTAATAATAATTATTATTAATAATAAATATGAATTATTAATACCTAACAATAAATTATAATATTTTTCACTAGGTACTTGATAAAATTGTTAATAATTAGTGATAATTTATAATAATAATAATTATTAATAATGATTAATAATTAATTATTAATCTAACATTTAGGATCTAGACATTTAGACCTAGTGATCTAGACAGAAGGGTGATCTGTACAAAGAAGATAATGAACCGTTGTGTCAATGACGGCTCAAAGATTGTGCCTCACAACACGATCGTGACTCAAACTGTTGAAATACAGGTCCATTTTCATACTAACAAGCTCTTTGGAACATCATATGGCTTAAGTGATGTCGAGTTTGTTGTTCTGAGGTGCGTTTCGTGCTACGGAAATGAAGGTAATTTCGAATGTTTGTTGGTAGGTACTTCTTTTATAGAAAAATTATTACCGACGTAGTATTAAAAACCCCAGAATTATGTCGTATTAATTAATCATAATGAATAATAATTATAATTAATAATAAATACGAATTATTAATACCTAACAATAAATTATAATAATTTTCACTTGATAAAATTATTAATAATTAGTGGTAATTCATAATAATAATTAATGTCTCGTTGCTATCAAATATTGCAAAAATTATAGAAAAAGCGTTGAAAATTTACCTTTTGGAATTTATGAAAAATCAAAAAATTATTCATGAAAATCAGTTTGGATTTCAAGCGGGTAAGAGTACTCTTGATGCAATCATGTGCCTAGTAGAAAAAACTCTGCAAATTCTTGACACAACGGTTTATTATCTTCCTTGTGCAGATCACCCTTCTGTCTATACCAGACTGTATTGCAAATCGGCACCATACCATATTCTCACCGTACTCATACCATACCATACGAATTTCTTCCGAGTGAATATTGCATTGTGATCCAGTTCTGACCTATTTTTAAAATTTCAAGTCCATAGCTCATCATCAAAATTTAATTTGTATTATTACAAAAAGGTATTATTTAAACAATTTTACAGATGAGAAACCGAGTGAATATTGCAATGTGGTCTATCCCCGACTCACGGTTAAAATTTCTAGACTGTAGTTTACCGGGAAGATGTAAAAAGGTAGTTTTATTCTGGGCGTCTGGTGGTTGGGTCACATAACGGCCGTTTTCGACGCGAAAGTTTAGTGTTTTTCCTAAAACTTTGCGCGGTCACTGTGAACGAACGGCTGGTCGCACAAAAATCCAATTGGTCTTAAAAGATTCGTAATTTTTCAGGTCATTTGAAGGTGAACTAAAATTTACACGGTTCAGTTAAATATTTGGAGATAAGACATCGTCGAAATTTTAAATTTCGTTTTGAATCCCTTCCCCTTGACCTAGGGTTATGAAAAGTTTCGAGGATCATTGTGGGGCTGGTCCAAGCCCAGAAACCAAATTTTGTAATTTTAGCTCAACGCTAACTGGGCAAAACGGCGTGGACGGCGGACGGCGGACGGCGTACGGGGGACGGCGTACGGCGTACGGCGTACGGCGGACGGACGGATTTTTTTTTATTCGATTTTCTGAATCTACGTATCTTGAAACGTAAACCAACAAATTTTGAGGGGGGGTTAAAAAAATTTTTTCTTTGGGCGATTCCAATGGTTTATTATCGAAGATAATAAACCAAAATTACGTTAGCTCTAGACGCGGGAGAAAAAGTATTAGTTGTATTCAAGGACATGACGAAAGCTTTTGATACTGTACCCCACACACATCTTGTTCAGACGCTAATATCGCAGAATTTTCACCCAAATTTTATAAGATGGGTGCAGAGCTATCTTTCGAATCGGGAGCAAAGAGTTGAAATTGATGATTATATTAGTGATCCGTGCTCATTTCAATATGGTGTCCCTCAAGGCACAGTCCTTGCCCCATTACTATACATTATATATTGTAATGGTGTATTTACGAGGAACATAGACGGGGAAGTGATTTGTTTTGCTGATGACTCGGCGATGATAGAGGAAAATCATGGGAAGATGTTAAAGAGAAAGCAGCAAGAAATATCACTGAATTGAATAAATGGTTGACACTGAAGAATCTAAAGCTTAATTACGCTAAAACACACTTTATGTTGTTCTCTTGGCTAGCAGCATCCATCCCAAACTTTGGAAAGATTATATGCCATGCAGATCACGGCTGTAAAGAAAATTGTAAATGTCCAGCTATAGAACAAGTAAGAGAAACTAAGTATCTTGGAGTGGTAATAGATCAGTGCCTAACTTGGGAGAAGCATATAAAAATTTTATCAACAAAGCTTAGACAGTTAATACCAATTTGTAGAGGAGTAAACTTCATGGGCATAAAATTAAAAAGGCAATTTTATTACGCTATAGTTCAGTCGCTACTTATTTATGCGTTGCCGGTGTGGGGTTCAGCCTATAAAACCAAAATCCAACCTGTTTCAATTATACAAAAAACTCTAATAAAAATTTTACTAAAAAAAAAAGAGAACCTTTCCTACTAATTTATTATTTCGAGAATTTAAAGTTATTGACATTTTTAATCTAATAGAGAAAACCACTTTGATTTATACTCACAAAAAATATATAGAAAATAAATTAGAAAGGGTTGAGGTTGGCACACGGAGCGCGGGCAAAGTAACGCTGAAAGCTTTTATTCACAAAGGGATTATATTATATAACTTACTTCCACATGACCTTGTGAAACAAGAAAAACTACCTTTGCACTTATTTAAAAAATTAATCAAGGTGTATTATTTTAGTATACTTTAATAGAAAATATTTTTGTTAGCCTACAATGTTTAAAAAATAAAAAATAAAAATAAATTATGTTATTATGATTACTGTATCTATTCTAAACTGAAGTTATGAACATTTTTATGTACTATCTGGAAACTGTATTACAATAATATTGCTAATTACCAGGTTAAGGAAATTGTAACTAGGGTTAAGACGCTCCAGTTCCCAGCACAAGATTTTTCTTAAAGGGAGCTGTTGCATTTGGCTTATGAAATGTATATTGTGTTATGACGAAATTATGAAAGAATAAATGCTTTAAAAAAAAAAAAAAAAATCTAACATTTAGGATCTAGACATTTAGACCTAATGATCTAAACAGAAGGGTGATCTGTACAAAGAAGATAATGAACCGTTGTGTCAAGAATTTTTTTGACATTTTCATGTCTTTGCTTTGAACATAAACTGAAACGGGAAAAATTTGTTCCCTTGATACACCCTTTCCCTCAGATCACGTCAGAACACAAGCCTCCGGCGGGCCATTACGTCAGAGACTATGACGCACGAGCGTATGACGTAAGACGGCTGGCAGGAGGCCAACTAATACGTCAGAGCCTATGACGTACGAGCGTATGACGTAAGACGGCTGGCAGGAGATCAACAAGTACGTCAGAGCCTATGACGCACGAGCGTATGACGTAAGACGGCTGGCAGGAGGCCAACAAGTACGTCAGAGCCTATGACGCACGAGCGTATGACGTAAGACGGCTGGCAGGAGGCCAACAAGTACGTCAGAGCTTATGACGCACGAGCGTATGACGTAAGACGGCTGGCAGGAGTCCAACAAGTACGTCAGAGCCTATGACGCACGAGCGTATGACGTAAGACGGCTGGCTGGAGGCCAACTAGTGCGTCAGAGCCTATGACGCACGAGCGTATGACGTAAGTCGGCTGGCAAGTGGCCAACAAGTACGTCAGAGCCTATGACGCACGAGCGTATGACGTAAGACGGCTGGCAGGAGGCCAACAAGTACGACAGAGCCTTTGACGCACAAGCGTATGAGCGCACGACCTTTTATGTCTCTGCGCCCCCTCCCACACCCACACCGCGTACCTCGTACTTCATTTTGGTTTATTATCTTCGATAATGAACCATTGGAATCGCCCAAAGAAAAAAAAATTTTAACCCCCCCTCAAAATTTGTTGGTTTACGTTTCAAGATACGTAGATTCAGAAAATCGAATAAAAAAAAATCCGTCCGTCCGCCGTACGCCGTCCGCGGCACTTTGCCCAGTTAGCGTTGAGTTAAAATTACGAAATTTTTTTTTTATGGGTTTCGAGGACCATTGTGGGGTTGGTCATTTTATGGGTTTCGACCAACCCCACAATGGTCCTCGAAACTTTTCATAACCCTAGGTCAAGGGGAAGGGGTTCAAAACGAATTTTGAAAATTTGAAAATCTCATATCTCGAAAAATTCATATAGAACGGTGTGTTTTTTATTTCATATTTAGATAGAGTTTGTTCCGTAGAATTTTTTAAGACCATCCGCAGCTTTGTACGACCAGCCGTTCGTTTACAATGACGGCTCAAAGATTGTGCCTCACAACACGATCGTGAATCAAACTGTTGAAATACAGGTCCATTTTCATACTAACAAGCTCTTTGGAACATCATATGGCTTAAGTGATGTCGAGTTTGTTGTTCTGAGGTGCGTTTCGTGCTACGGAAATGAAGGTAATTTCGAATGTTTGTTGGTAGGTAGGGTAAGGTGCTGTACCTGGCGCCACTTTTTGGTTTATATTTTTTCCTGAACCTGTTTTTTGTCCGATTCCATCGTTTTTGGTTTGGATTCAACAAAAAACTTCTCAGTTACAACACCCAATTTTTAAAATATTTGTATCTGCATCTTGCTTGATGCTGCAGCAATTTCCCCCAACCCTTCCAAACTGGCGCCAAGTACAAACATGCATGTACCTGGCGCCACCCATGGTTGTACCTAGCGTCACCTCTACCACTACATGTAATTTGAGGGGTTTTCGAATACCAACTAGCAAAATAATCAAGAATATATTAGAGGAAAGCAAATTTATTTCATCACAATACAAATTACTCAAAAATATTCAGTTCTGACATTACAAAAATATTTACCTATCATTGAAAATAATTCACTAGTAACAGCTTTAAAATCATGAAATGGAGAAAGCAAAACCCTGTAAGCAACTTGAGATCGTTCAAAAATACGAATTTTTATCACAAAACGAAAATAAGTCGTATTTAACGGAGGAGCTTAAACATTCTCTCCAAAACTAGTAGACTAGGCAGGTAACTTAGCTTTTCAGTTTTATCACTTGAAGTCCTCAAAGTTATTCCTTAAATAACCCTATCTACTGAGATCAAAATCAAAATTTACCTACTTAACGTAGGAAAGCATAAAATTCGTAATTAAAAACACACATCACACGTCTACAAGTTGATGCTGCTCAAGCCATTAATAACCTCTACTTCAAAGTAATTAGTTCATTGATCGGCTCTGTAACGAGCACCAATTGGAAAGCTAAGACACTTAGCAATAATGTCTATAAAATCAATGTTCCTGATAGTGACTCATACAGGGCTGTATCAAAAAACTCTGCAAATTCTTGACACAACGGTTCATTATCTTCTTTGTACAGATCACCCTTCTGTCTAGATCACTAGGTCTGAATGTCTATATCCTAAATGTTAGATTAATTATTATTATCAATTATCACTAATTATTAACAATTTTATCAAGTACCTAGTGAAAATTATTATAATTTATTGTTAGGTAAATCGTATTTATTATTAATAATAATTATTATTAATTATGATCAATTAATACGATATAATTCTGGGGTTTTTAATACTACGTCGGTAATAATTTTTCTATAAAAGAAGTACCTACCAACAAACATTCGAAATTACCTTCATTTCAGTAGCACGAAACGCACCTCAGAACAACAAACTCGACATCACTTAAGCCATATGATGTTCCAAAGAGCTTGTTAGTATGAAAATGGACCTGTATTTCAACAGTTTGAGTCACGATCGTGGTGTGAGGCACAATCTTTGAGCCGTCATTGTGAACGAACGGCTGGTCCTACAAAGCTGCGGATGGTCTTAAAAAATTCTACGGAACAAACTCTATCTAAATATGAAATAAAAAACATACCGTTCTATATGAATTTTTCGAGATATGAGATTTTCAAATTTTCAAAATTCGTTTTGAACCCCTTCCCCTTGACCTAGGGTTCTGAAAAGTTTCGAGGACCATTGTGGGGTTGGTCGAAACCCATAAAAAAAATTTCGTAATTTTAACTCAACGCTAACTGGGCAAAGTGGCGCGGACGGCGTACGGCGGACGGCGGACGGCGGACGGCGTACGGCGTACGGCGTACGGCGGACGGACGGATTTTTTTTTATTCGATTTTCAGAATCTACGTATCTTGAAACGTAAACCAACAAATTTTGAGGGGGGGTTAAAATTTTTTTTTCTTTGGGCGATTCCAATGGTTCATTATCGAAGATAATAAACCAAAAGCTAAATGAGGAACAGATTAGATGGTACTCATTTGAAAACAAGCATGAGCGGCCCATTAAAGTGGTCGCGAGAGGGCTGCATCCATCCTGCCCACCCGAAGATATCATGGATGACCTAAGGAATCAAGGATTCAACATATTGGAGGCTACTAACTTGCAAAAGAAGGAAAGGTTTTCTAATGATCAAGGAGTGCAAACTACCGCTATGAAGGGCTTGCCACTCTTCATACTGACTTTTCAAAAAGACGAAAACATCGAGAAAATATTCCAAATTGCTACGATAGCACACTTGAAAGTGAAAATTGAACAACTCAGAAAAACATCCAGCATGATCCCACAGTGTAAAAAGTGTCAGGGTTTCAATCATACACAGCGATACTGCCAAATGGAGCCCAGGTGTGTGAAATGTGCAGGCAAACATACCACAATTACCTGCACCAAGACTAAGGAAACGCCTCCAAAGTGCGTGAATTGCAAAGAAAATCATCCAGCAAACTATCGCGGATGCGAGGTTGCCCAGGAACTTCAGAAACTGCGAGATAAGACGAAAAAAACTCCTCAACAGCCAAAGGTAGTGGAGAGAAGGGGAAGTACATCCCAAAGAAAGATTAGCCTAGTCATGAATGAAAAGGAAAGTAAAACTCTAACTTATGCTCAGGCACTTGGTCGGGGTGAAACCCGTAAAATGAAGGGGCAATCAACAGACGAACTTCTAGCAGCCATTCTTAGCAGAATGGACGAACAAAACAAAGATGTCAAAGCCCTAATTGAACGAGTAAATAGGCTCGAAAAAAAAGTTAATAGTAAAAAATGAGCGCACCTAACATTTTACGAGTCGTCACCTGGAATGCGAATGGCTTAGGGCAGCGGATTTCAGAACTGGAATTCTTTCTAAACAACGAACACATTGACATTTGTTTGATATCCGAAACTCATTTCACGCGATCATCATTCGCGAGTATTAAAGGGTTCAGCTTTTACCATTCAACTCATCCTGCCGACCGTGCGCGTGGGGGGGTAGCCGTGCTTATCAAAGAAAACATCAAGCACTATGAACATCTCAAAATCGAGGAAGATGAAATGCAGGTAGTATCAATAAAACTGAGAATAAAAAATCATGAAATAAGTGTAGCTGCAATTTACTGTCCACCACGGTACTCACTGACAGAAGAAGATTACAAACATCTATTTAATGAGATAGGACGAAAATTTATTTTGGGGGGAGATTTCAACGCCAAACATGAATACTGGGGATCAAGATTACAAAACCCCAAAGGAAAGAAACTGTTAGCTGCGGGGCGAGAACTACATTGTGATTTTCACTCTGGAGGAGGACCCACCTACTGGCCAACAGATAACCGAAAAGTACCAGACTTGATAGACTTCTTTGTGGTGAGAGGGCTTTCCAGTAACTACATACATACTGAAGACAGTGATGGCCTGATGTCAGATCATTCGCCAGTAATAATGTCACTTAGTGAAACGGTGATACTGAAAGAAACGACACCGAAACTAAGCAGCAAACACACAAACTGGCCATTGTTTAGAGAAATACTTAACGAACAAACAAACCTAGATGTGTCACTAAGAACCCCTGAGCAAATCGAGGAGGAGATGGACACCTTTATAAACAGCGTCCAACAGGCAGCTTGGGCTTGTACCCCATTAAGTAAGAAAATAATCAGTAAGCACAGCAACTATCCCATTGAAGTGAGGGAACTCGTGAGGGCGAAAAGAAGAGCTAGGAGAATTTGGAAGAGGTATCGTACACCTGAAAATAAGAGAAACTTGAATCGGCTATGTAATGAACTGAAGACAATGACCAAAAAAATCAAAAATGAGACTCTGGCCAGGTATCTGCACAGCCTCACTCCCGAAAAAGATACTGAATACTCTTTATGGCGAGCTGCAAAAGATCTGAAGCGGCCCAAGGTACCAGTGTCCCCGATTAGATGTGCAGATGGTACATGGGCAAGAAGTGCAAAGGAGAAAGCAGATCTCTTCTCAATGTACCTGGAGGACACATTCAAACCCTTTGATAGGCAGACTGAAGAAGAACATACAACGAAAATTGAAAAGATTGATGAGTGTACAATACTACCTGTAACGCTAGCTGAAATAAAGAATGAAATAAGGACCAACATAAATTCCAAGAAAGCCCCAGGATACGATTTAATAACTGGGAAAATACTGAAAGAATTACCCGAAAAAGGTCTCCGAAAGTTACTTCACCTTGTCAACGCTTCATTCAGATTAAAGTACGTGCCGATGCAATGGAAAGTAGCTGAGATAATAATGATACCAAAACCAGGCAAGCCTAGTGATGACAAGAAATCATACCGACCGATTTCTCTCTTGCCAGTCATATCCAAGCTGTTTGAAAAGTTACTCCTCAAAAGACTGAAACCTATTATAGAAGAAAGAGACCTCATTCCATCACATCAATTTGGATTTAGAGAACAACACTCCACAATAGACCAGGTACACAGGATCACGAACCTGATTGAACGCTCGTTAGAAGAAAAGAAAATATGTTCAGCTGTATTTTTAGATGTCTCGCAAGCGTTTGATAAAGTATGGCATCAAGGATTACTCGCCAAACTGCAAAGGGACCTCCCGACCCAATTCTTCCAAATTCTTAAGTCATACCTGGCAGGTAGATTATTCAGAGTAAAATACGATGACGAGTACTCCCAACTGAGGAAACTAAATGCAGGTGTTCCACAAGGCAGTGTCCTTGGCCCCATACTGTATCTACTATATACAAGAAACCTACCACAACCAGTGGATACACTTACTGCAACTTTTGCTGATGACACTGCTATTCTTGCAGTTGGAAACTCAGCTGTAGAAGCCACCAGTAAACTACAATCTGCTGTCAACAATGTCCTAAACTGGACTAAGCGATGGAGGATGAAGTTGAACGAAACGAAATCTATCCATATAAACTTCACGAATCTAAAGACAGACGTAATCCCATTAAAGATTAACTCGCAAACAGTGCCTTATGCGGACGAGGCAAAATACCTTGGCATGACTCTCGACTGTAAGCTGAGGTGGAAAGCCCACGTGAAGAAAAAAAAGGACGAGCTCAACTTAAGATTCAGAAAAATGTATTGGTTGATAGGGAAACACTCTGAACTATCAACACACAATAAGTTGCTTCTATACCAGCAAGTAATCAAACCAATATGGGCTTACGGGTGCCAACTGTGGGGTTGCACGAAGAAAAGTAATATACAACTTATACAAACGTTTCAAAACAAAGTTCTGCGGTGTATTGTCGAGGCACCTTGGTACGTACGGACAGCTGATCTCCATCGCGACCTACAGATGGAGACTGTTGGCGAAACAATAAAAAAACTTGCGATGGAGCACGAGAGCCGGCTCCACAAACATCCAAACGTCGAAGTACTGAATCTACTGGACAACAGCCGAGACATACGGAGACTGAAGAGGACCAAACCATTGGACCTTGGCATGACTCACTAGTGTGGAGTGATGTGTAGTGGATGTGGGTAGTGATCTATATACCACTGAAACGCTCTAATGTATTAGAAAAACGTTGCTAGATGTTGTAATACAGTTGTAACATAAATAAATAAATGAAAAATTAATAACCTCTGCTACAGCCCTTTTTAGGTTTCCCTGGTCCAAAGGAAGCCGCTTAACGCCTACTTTACTTCGGGGCATCTGAAAATTAACAAAAGCAAACATTAAAAACTCAATCGTCCTCTTCTTTCAACAGAAAGAGGTGGCGCCTGGTACAAACAAGCTAGTGGCGCCTGGTACAGACGAGTCTTCCAAACGTGAATCTCTCTTTTTTAAGAGAAAACTGACTTGATTATCTGCTAAATAGAATGTTTCTCTAAACATTGGGCGATGTTTCAGCAAAAAACTCTGCAAATTCTTGACACAACGGTTCATTATCTTCTTTGTACAGATCACCCTTCTGTCTAGATCACTAGGTCTAAATGTCTAGATCCTAAATGTTAGATTAATTATTATTATCAATTATCACTAATTATTAACAATTTTATCAAGTACCTAGTGAAAATTATTATAATTTATTGTTAGGTATTAATAATTCGTATTTATTATTAATAATAATTATTATTAATTATGATTAATTAATACGATATAATTCTGGGGTTTTTAATGCTACGTCGGTAATAATGTTTCTATAAAAGAAGTACCTACCAACAAACATTCGAAATTACCTTCATTTCCGTAGCACGAAACGCACCTCAGAACAACAAACTACACATCACTTAAGCCATATGATGTTCCAAAGAGCTTGTTAGTATGAAAATGGACCTGTATTTCAACAGTTTGAGTCACGATCGTGTAGTGAGGCACAATCTTTGAGCCGTCATTGTGAACGAACGGCTGGTCGTACAAAGCTGCGGATGGTCTTAAAAAATTCTACGGAACAAACTCTATCTAAATATGAAATAAAAAACATACCGTTCTATATGAATTTTTCGAGATATGAGATTTTCAAATTTTCAAAATTCGTTTTGAACCCCTTCCCCTTGACCTAGGGTTATGAAAAGTTTCGAGGACCATTGTGGGGTTGGTCGAAACCCATAAAAAAAATTTCGTAATTTTAACTCAACGCTAACTGGGCAAAGTGGCGCGGACGGCGGACGGCGTACGGCGTACGGCGTACGGCGTACGGCGGACGGACGGATTTTTTTTTATTCGATTTTCTGAATCTACGTATCTTGAAACGTAAACCAACAAATTTTGAGGGGGGGTTAAAAAAATTTTTTCTTTGGGCGATTCCAATGGTTCATTATCGAAGATAATAAACCAAAAATTCACTTACCGTAGTCCTCAGCACCTTTTTCGGGTCGGCAGAAAATTACAGTGGGACACTTGAAAACCTTTGTGACCTTCCAAGTTGATATCAGTGTTATCAGTCCCTGGGGTGTTATTGCTCCAGGTCACCATCTTCAAAGCACAGTTTAGTGAGGGCCACATAAATTTTCTATCCTTACTCTTTACTGCAAATGTCACGGGTGGCGCCAGGTACAAGCAGGCGCCAGGTACAGCACCTTACCCTACTTCTTTTATAGAAAAATTATTACCGACGTAGTATTAAAAACCCCAAAATTATATCGTATTAATTAATCATAATTAATAATAATTATTATTAATAGTAAGTAAATACGAATTATTAATACCTAACAATAAATTATAATAATTTTCACTAGGTACTTGATAAAATTGTTAATAATTAGTGATAATTGATAATAATAATTAATCTAACATTTAGGATCTAGACATTTAGACCTAGTGATCTAGACAGAAGGGTGATCTGTACAAAGAAGATAATGAACCGTTGTGTCAAGAATTTGCAGAGTTTTTTTTTTTTTTTTTTTTAAATAGAATGATAACTTTATTGTAATTTTCCCATTACATTACAGTTTCGCTGAAACGTACAATTAAGGGGTTACCCCCTAGTGTCACTTGTTACGGGGGTACTATCCATTAATAGTCCCAGTCAGTGTATGTAGCTATTTGACAGTATTACTTAAATATATGATGTAGGTAGGTACATAAGTATAGTCGAAAAACATATAGATTGAGATCAATTCACACATATTCAACATATGGATTGAGGTCTTACTTTTGAAACATGACTAAGTACAGTAGCAATAGGAACACAACGATTGAGATCAAGATTTAACTTTTGAAAAATAAATACGTACAGTTGCAATAGGAACACAGAGACACGTTTATAATAATACAATTAAGTGTATAGGATAACAATAGATGTTAGAAGTTTATGTTATAAGTTTAGTGCAAGTTTTAGTATAAGTTAAGTTTTAAGTTTAGTATAGGTAATTTTTTTGGTTTAAAAGTTATTATTATAGATTTAAGAGTTGAGGAAATCTGGTGGTCGTTTCCGCTTAAGTCGCCTCAGGTGCCTTGGTGGTGGTGGATTGTTGGACAGCTGTTGCAAGAGGACGTTGCGATGCGTCGTCATGGATTCGTGTAGTTGATGATAGTTGGATCTCAAAACCTCTTTCACTTCCGGGATGAGCAGATCTTTATGGAGATTACTGTTTCTCATGTACCACGGGGCCCCCGTTATGACCCTGAGTATTCTGTTCTGGAAGGTTTGTATGCGTTTGACCTGAGAATCAGATGCTGCCCCCCATATTTGACATCCATATAACCAAATGGGGCGTATTACTGTTAAATAGATAAGCCTTTTCAGTTTTAGAGGCAATGCTGAGTTTCTGTTTATTAGGAAATAAACTTGTCTCAGTCTATGTCTGGCTCTTTGTAGGATGTCCGTTATATGGATATTCCAGGTCAGCCTGGAGTCTAGGTGTAGGCCAAGATATCGGCAAACTTGTTTTTGGGGGATATGAACTTGATTCATGGTGATCACGGGGAGAGGAAGATTCCTTTTGTAGGTGAACTGTATGAGAGAGGATTTCGCTGGGTTCATTTTTGTTCTCCAACGGTGACACCATGTGACGATATCGTCCGCTAGTATTTGTAATTCACTCGTTGAATTGTGAAAGTCCCCAGTTGACAATAGAGCCACGTCATCCGCGAACTGGGCTGTTGTTACCCTATCGGACCTTGGAAGATCGTGAGTAAAGAGGAGGTAGCCAGTCTCTATCACAAATCCGGCCGATCGGAGCAGGAGTACCACAAGGTAGCGTTCTGGGTCGAGACGACGGACACGAGGCAAATTCAGACACCCACAAGACTTGTCGGATTCCATAGATGCATGGAAAGAAAATAATTTTTAAAGATAAAAATTATTTGTAAAGATCATCCTCCGACAGGTCCAAATGCCATCCCTAATTTCGGAGTTTCCCTAAATAAACCGGATGTTTCGGTGGATAATTTTCGATAATGAGCCATTTGAACGGACCAAGAATCATTCGAAAAAACAAGAAACAAGATTCCTAAAAACATTCGTTCACCAAACACAAGCATTGCGAATCCCTTCAAAGGCTACTTAGTTGGAGGTACTTGGTGCTTTCTTAGTGAATTGGGCATTTCTTATTGCGGGATAGTCCGGAACAAAATAAAATGAGGAGCAGAAGAGTATAATTGCACAGTTTCATGGACAGTATAATGCACTATATAATTCCAAAGATGATTTATACACAAGGCGGATTTGTTATTCCGAGGCCCAAATCACAAAAACTCCTAAATGTTCAAGGAACAGAATAAGATATATCTGTAGATTATAATCTGTACAGATTCTCTACCTTATCTGATAATATATATTGTAATGGTTGGATGATGTTTAAATCAGTACAATATGACAGACAGAAGAAAATTTCTGTAGTTAGGACAAATTCACGTCAAATAGTACTAGGCTTGGGTGTCCTAACCCCCCCCCCCCTCCCCTCCCAATGTCATTCATAATCCATTTAGTTCAGAGACACAAGGCTAGAGTGTCTCATCTGCCGTTTTCTTGGCACTTCGGCTTAGAACACTTAGTACGTAGCTGTGGGAGGGGTTTCACATTGGCTAAATGGGAATGGGACAAAGAAATTTTTCAACGTTTTCTAATGAGGATAGGACGTTCCTACTTAGCGCATAAGATGCGAAGAGATATACATAGCGGTGTTCGTTTCTCCAAGAGTACAAAAAGAGAGATACGACGTTTCAAATTAACGCACCAGTACACGAATTCTTTTTCACGAGGGAATAACTAAAAATTGTAATGATGATACCTTCGAATGATTCGTTGACATGTCGCAGTTGGTTCGTGTGACCCTAAAGAGGTAGAAGTAAATTAATGATTCATTGATTCAAAGTTAATGAAGTTCTGTAGTTTTCATAATTTTGACTTATAATTGTGTCGGAAGGGACCTCACAAACTTCTCGTGAAGAAATTGAATTATTCATAACCTTATGGTGTAGATTATTAGACGTTAATTAGGCCTTGTAGTGCTCTAAGCAGTACTTATTCATAGGTATTCATAGGTAACGAATTATCCAACATCAGGAAAGTTTGCGGGGTCTTGTATTGTGAAATATTGATCGAGGACGCTGGCTAACCGTCTGGATAACAGTTGTTGGGACAGACTTGAGCAAAGAGGACAACAGGTATCACCATGGCGGTTCCCGACTTGCGAGATCTAATAACAGTCCTTCACATCACTGGTCAGCACTTCTCGTTTGAAGGAAAGTGGGCCAACTACTTGAAAGCTCTTCAAACACTACGATTGATTTTATTCGCGACTTGTTGCGTCTTATCGATCGTGGCGTTGTTCGTCGGAGGGTTGAGGTAAATAGTAATCTACGAGTACGTATACGCTTATCAAGACTTGGTAATGAATGTACTTAGAACGGATGAGTCGTACACGCCATGTACATCTCATAATAACAAAATAATGATTCGGCAGATCATGATGAAAAACTCTGCTAATTCTTGACACAACGGTTTGTAATGTTCTTTGAGCAGACCACCCTAATCTAAATCACGAAATGATCGATGAAACTCTAGCTCATCACCCAACTTCCACTAAACAAATATGTATTGTTTAAACAATTAAACAAACAGAAAAGAAACCTAGTTAAATTTACTAATATATTTAATATTGCATTGCCATCCACCCTAGACTAATGTTTGGAATAGGTATTGTTTAAACAATTTTACAAGCTGTGAGTGTTGAATATTGAACCGAGTGAATAAGTCACCCATATTGTCATCCATATTGAACGAAGTATGTTTAAAATTTCAAGAATCCAGCTCATCACCCAAATTTAACTAAACCAATAGGTATTGTTTAAACAATTTTAGAGACGATAAACCAAGTGAATATTGCATTGTCATCCATCTTTGACCCATGTTTAAAATTTCCAGACTCCAACTCATCAAAATTTATTTTGTTTAAACAAATAGGTTGGTATTGTTTGAAAAATTTTACAGACAAGAAACCGAATGAATATTGCATTTTAATCCAGTTCTGACTAATATATATATCAAACCTCCCCCGCTCACCTCTTTACACCTCACGTCCATTTACCCCCCAAAATTTCAATTTATGTGGTGGAAGTCAGCTCATGAACGACGGACAATACGTCCACACGTCACCACCAGTTGCCCGATCACCCCCGCGGTCCTCCACCGACGACCACTACCGCCGTTCACCACCTCCACATATCTTTTCTACAAAACGTTTGAAAGTGAGCATTTCTGTTTGGATAATCTTATCGTGGTGTCTCCCTTCATCACTGGACACTACAGTTAAACAAACTGTAATTGCAGTTGTTATTACAATTACTTGGCAATTCTTTGTAATTTGTAATCGAAACCCGAAAATTACAATTATGTGTTGTGGGGAGGGGGGGGGGGGGGTCCACTTGTGTGTAAACAATTATTTAAACAATCACGCTCATACCGCAGCTTGTCGGCCACGCACTCCGCAGTGGTTAACGTAATATGGTTAGGTAAATCGAGAGCTATCCAACGAGTGGTGAACGAATTTTTGTACGATGATAACTGGCGAAGTTAAAGTTCCGTAGCAACGAATCGGTTGTACGTGAAAATCACTGTAAATTTTTCATAACGCTTTCTTCGTCACACCGTAGTGTCACACTTTTTGAGTTATGTGCCATAGAGCCGAAATATGAGCCGAAATTTATGTCAGTAGTCGACACCCTCCCCGAACCAATCAAGACATCATTGGATACGCAAATAAACTGAATAAATGTTGCCTAGAAGCAATAAACGACACAGAAATTTAAAAGATTAAATTATTAAATGTCAGGTAATAAGAGTGAAATACACTTACATTTCCAGCCCGTCCTTAGCCAAAACGCCAACAATCAGCATAGAGACGTGGTCAGACGAACGATAGCAGACGAGACGTTCGAGACCACACCCGGATAACGTGTAGCGCTCACCTCAGGTAGCGGCCAGTCTTGAAAGCTCCCTCTTACCGGCCAATTCAACTCGTTCACTGTGACCAATGAACCAGTTTCAACTGACTGTCACTCAGAAGGCCCGGGTTCGAATCCGGCATGGGAAATTTTTTTACTAAGAGTATGTTTTTTACACCAAATTTAACCCCAGGTGGGTTGATCTACATATATGTCCAACTAATCTATATGGTACTAATCAGTTGTTTGGGGGATGTTTTTATTCCGCAACCCCGTCCACTTGATCTACATGTCCAACTAATCTATATGGTACTAATCAGTTGTTTGGGGGATGTTTTTATTCCGCAACCCCGTCCACTTGATCTACATGTCCAACTAATCTATATGGTACTAATCAGTTGTTTGGGGGATGTTTTTATTCCGCAACCCCGTCCACTTGATCTACATGTCCAACTAATCTATATGGTACTAATCAGTTGTTTGGGGGATGTTTTTATTCCGCAACCCCGTCCACTTGATCTACATGTCCAACTAATCTATATGGTACTAATCAGTTGTTTGGGGGATGTTTTTATTCCGCAACCCCGTCCACTTGATCTACATGTCCAACTAATCTATATGGTACTTATCAGTTGTTTGGGGGATGTTTTTATTCCGCAACCCCGTCCACTTGATCTACGAAACATATCACATTACGGGACGGATTATAAACTGATCATGGAAGAAGGAAGATAAACTGATAAGAAGTGACACTAAGTGACCACAGAAAACCCAACTATACTACGTAAGTGACTTCTGAAGTGTGGCTTGGCCGGTAAGAGGGAGCTTTCAAGGCTGGCCGCTACCTGAGGTGAGCACTACGCGTTATCCGGGTGTGGTCTCGAACGTCTCGTCGATAGCAGCTTTGAGCGCTCTGGCGTCCTTTAAACCCGCGTGTTTCTAAGGCAACCTTATCTCTCTACACTGAGAAGAAATAGTATAATAGGAAGCAACAACTAAAAACGTCAAATCCTGTCTTTATCCTTAGCTTTTGCCCACTTTTGAAGAGGGTGTCGACTATTAGTGCAGTGTCGACTTCTGACGCATTACCTTATTAGGTATTATATATTTTTCAAGGCTCAGCTCAGTACGTTCATTCCCACTCCTATCAGTCTTATTCCGGCGCATTAGTGAAAAGCAATTACAAGTTGTTGTAAACAGTAACGATGCATTACACCTATTGACAGATCAAGCTTGGGGATCGAGATGAGCTACGTTTGTTTGGCTCTGATGACTACCATTCAGTCGCTACATTTGTGGATGCGAAGAAATGAAACTGAAGAGATCATTCAAATGGTTGAGGAAGTTAGAAACACTTTCCAAAAGGGGACAGAAGAAGAGTTCAAAGAGAACACGCGCTTCATCTGGAAAATAGTGAAGGTGAATAAAATACCTACGTTAATAATATAATGATAATGAGTGTGTGTGATTTAGTTTGACCGTCAGTAAGAATGATGTTGAGGGATGTCGAGGGTCGGTCATTTGACCGACCCTCGACACCCCTCAACATCATATAATGATAATAATAATAATATTATATTTGTTGAAATGATTCAATCTGAAACATTGGGGAAATTACTTGATCTCACACAGGACTCGAATTACTTCCAGGAGCCTGGAAGTAATTCACTAAAATTCAACGGATTGTTAAGTTCAATGAGTAATTGTGATGAACTCCACAAAGTTGAATGAAGATGAATAATTTACTGGTAACTAACTTTTTGGCATTTAACGATATTATTATAAAGTACCTATCGTTGATTATTATAAACTATCGTCGATATTATTATATTTTGACATTATATTTGAATTAACCGAATTTCGTACGTTTTTCGTTCATTACACCCTTTAGTTTGAAATTTTCGAGTTATGACGCTTTCAAAATTTCAAAATTCATTTTGAATGAATATGCATTTTGAGTTAGCCTTCATGCCAAAAATCTTGTTATCTTTTCAATCTTCCGTCAGTTTCAATCGAAAAATACCATTTTCGATCGTTCTTCGTTTCTAATTAAATTCATACCTAACAGTAGTCATATAGCGTGACCCACACCACTTTGCGCTATCATCACACCTGCCCTCTCGTCTGCGGTCCTAATATTGTCAAAATTGGGCACTTGAAAATGTTACAGATGGTTTCACACTGCATATCTGATTTTTTTTTTTCAAAATGAGATAAAATTTCACGTTTTCTTACTTTTTCCTCTGTTGTCTATTTGAAGATATTAGCGATCATGATTGTCGGAACCACCGCGGCGACGTCAACCCCGTTTTTCGCGGACCTCCTCATTTGGGCGGTCTGGAGAACTCCGACGGCCTTCAGGATACCGATGACTATGGACTCCTTCATCGATAAACATCCCGTCAGAGACGTCAAGTATTTTGCTGTCACTCTCGCCAATTTTTACTTCACGATTTCCGGGGGCCTAGCTCAATTGGGACTTGATTCGTTTCTGTTCGTTTTGACTTTCTCGTTGTCGTCGATGGTGAAGACGTTTTGCAAACGCTTGGTTATTCCCCCAAACTCCACGTAATAACTTTATATACCTACGTATGAATTATATGGCTACATGGTAAAAATCCGAAATCGAGTCAAACATTTAGTGGAATTAAATTCCACAATTATTGTGGAAGAAAAAGTGAATCAATGTTAAGGGATTTCAGAAAACAATAGGTTGGTAAACTAGAAGTAGTTTGTCAACCTCTATTTCCAACATTACGGTGGGTTATGCATGATTATTAGGTTGATTACTTGAATTGTCCCTTGTCTTCCACCTGGGTTTGGATTTGGCGCATGAGCAAACGTGAAAATATTATCACACACATATCTGGAGCATCATATCGAACCGCAGTAAAGCACTTTTTTTCGAAGTTGAGTTTCCGAAATGTTCCTTAAGGCCAACTTTTAGGTTTTTCAGCTCCTTCAAAGTACCTAGTGCATTTTGATGCGATAGCAAAAGGGGGAATAATAATTATTAATAATTATTAATAATAATAATATTGTAGAACATTCTACAATTATTGTAGAATGTTCCTTATTTGTAATCATCACGGATATAGACACTCATGAGCCAGTGCTGTATAGGTGGAATGAATCAGATGCTACAAGATGATCAGAAGATATTGGATCTGCTCCTGGATTTCCATCAAACATGGAACCGTACGCTTGTCTTCTGATGGCCAGAACCAAAATCAACATGTGTTGAATGCCTTGTGCTGGTGGCTACTCCACAAATCCCCACAAAATATAGAGTCTCTTGGTAAAATGACCAGAGCTGGGTATTAAATTGATCTCATTCATTTAACACAACTAACTAGTTAACACAAAAGCACTCTTCTTTTAGCGCATTTTCGAAGAAAATATAGCTATTGTTCCCGGTCCAAAATTTTTAAAACACGAATTTTCGAAAAATTTGCATACCACAATCCGTTTCAGACCATCCTGAATCCACTTCCAAAAGACACCAAAAATTATATGTATATTGGGGAGTTTTAGGGTGGAAAACTTCCTCAAAAATTTCCAAAATAAAACATTCTGACATGTGAAACCTTATTTTGAAGGTTTTTTTTATGCTGAACACGATGGTAGTAGTAGTAGTAGTAAGCAACCATTTCAGGTTGAATTTTCGTCCAACTGCCGTTTTTTGGCGTCGCGGACGTCATCGGCTGTCCACCTAGGTGGATCAGAATTGTTCCGAAGAACACGATGGTGAAATCAGAATTGCAATATCCCATTCCGTTGTCAAACTGGAGCACTTTGAAGATGAAGAAACGTGGTTGTTACTTGATAATATCAGTAACAGATTAAAGGCAGACTTAATTAAGTCTGAACATTAAATTTTGTATAGTATGAACATTAGTATGAACATTAGAAGTGTCCTAATAGGTACGAAAATTCGAAAATAAATTGGTACCTTGACTCAGGTTCGTCAAGTTACTACATACATTCAGATAAGTACTTCAGTGTACGAGTACAGGTGACGCTCTCCAAGCCTGTGGCAATCAAAATAGCGAACTCTCACACTGTTCACGGCGCCAAATCGGTAAATTCGAGGGTATTAATAAAACCACTGGGGTTTTATGCACATTCAACAATGTTTATTTCGTACCAGCCCTTCGGCCTAATTTGTTATCTGAAAGATCCATTACAGAGTGAAATTATTGTAGGACGCATAGCAACGCGAGTTGGGTCCAAGATGGTCCTGTATTGATTTGAATGATACCCTATGAACAAGTATCACGCAGAAGACCATGCAGTCACATAATCAATGCAACAAAAACTCATTGCAACACGCTAGGTACTGCTTCTTAAGCAATATGAATCGATTTTTCAGGGGAGATAGAATTCATATAAGGAAGTCCCAGTATCTGCAATCACAATTCAGCTATGGATCAAGCTATAAATAAAATTCGGCATTTGTCGCTATTTTGAGGTTCGAAATCATGCGACATTGGACCATCTTCCTTAGATTCCCCCTTTACTTAATACTAATATTATGTTTGTCTCACTAGACCGGCGGAAATAACTGCTCAACAACGCCTACTGGCTGCACACCAAGTAGCCCTTTTCAAGTGAGTCGTAACTAATCTTCGGTAGTACTTAGAAGCCAAACAAAAATTTGTAAAACTGTGTTACCACTGTTTGGGTGAATTTACATTACATATTATTCCTCAAAATTCATTCAATTCTAACTTTGTAAACAACTCATGTCAGCTACAATTCATTTCGAAATTTAAAATTTGTCATGCCCATTAAAGGGTCACTCTGCTGGTTTACTACTACCAAAGACAAACGGAGTCATTGGAATCGAGGAAGAAAATGTGTATATTATACTCGTAGAAAACCAAAAGAAGCGCATATAGATTTTTCCCTTGATGACCGCCTAACCCCAATTAACTGGACTTTTTGAACCCAGAAATCGAGATTTTAAAATTTCAAAATTGAGTTGACCTTTAATTCCACTACCTCAAAAAATGCATAGCTGTTTGGAAGAGCAGATTTCAACGTGTATTTCAATCCTGGAAACTCTCCCACCTTCCAAGAAAGAAAGTGACACAGTGACCCGGCACTATGAATTGTTATATACCTACTCGTATACTTGTATAAATTGTCGAATATATATATATGGTCCTATGTGACCATAAAATAATTATTAATGTTATAACGAGGACTATCGCTGGATAGGAACCTTATTATTCAGCACAACTAGAATGTAATATTGTTACAATAAAGTTATCATTAAAAAAAAAAAAAAAAAAAAAAAAATGGATGGAACAGTTGCGTTGATGGTATTTTGAAATGATTGTGTTAATTACAACAAGTAAGTCAAATACAAAACTTAATATCCCATCAGCAAATATAGAGGTTGGTGTAGTGGGAGACTCCATGTTACATTATCACTACTTCCCCTTTTGGTTGTCTTCGTGGGCGAAAGGGGCTGCTTTATTACGCATTTTACTTAGTCATGTCAGCTATTTCTACTTTGTACTTTATCCTACTGTGCCAAACGCTTTCAGGGTTTCCAAAAAGATGAGGGAGCTCTTCGGATTTCCGTTCTTCGTCCAAAATCTTGTAGGAGCGTTTAGTATTTGTTCGCTTCTCTACTGCATTTCGTCGGTGAGTAAATATCATTATTTACTATCAATGGCTACGAAATGTTGATGATTTAACGAGGATGTAGGCAAGTCGAGCTGCAGGTAGGGTAATGGGCTCTAATCGCTAAACGATGAGGTCAAAGTCTTTGTTTTGGTTTATTATCTTCGATAATAAACCATTGGAACCGCCCAAGAAATAACGCTCAAAATTTGAAGGTTTACGTTTCAAGATACGTAGATTCGGAAAAAAAAAAACTCTGCTAATTCTTGATACAATTGTCTTCTTGTGTAGATTACCCTTCTGTCCAGATTACTAAATGGTAGATTGATTATTATAATTTAAAGTACACATATTTTGTATGTAAATTGTATCATGATATACCCCCATTGCTGATACAGCAGCTACCGACAAGGAAGGCCCTCAGCCTCCGCGAGCCAGTTCTCGTTGTGCCTTTGCTGTGAACGTGTCGCCTGTTACTCCGCGTCCCTGTTTCGCTTTGTGTCAACACCAAGTTCCTACTACCCTATTATCCGACGTTTGAGAACCATCATCAGTGAACTATCAAACAGAACACCGGAGTAATATACCAAACTATCTTTCTACACCAATTGTGAACTATCCGTCAATGTCTGTCAATTTCTGAATAAAAACTTAAAAAAAAACTCTGCAAATTCTTGACACAACGGTTTATTATCTTCCTTGTGCAGATCACCCTTCTGTCTATACCAGACTGTGTTGCAAATCGGCACCATACCATATTCTCACCGTCCTCATACCATACCATACGAATTTCTTTTCTGTCTTATCATACTGTACTAAATCATACATACAATAATATACCTTACCATACTCATACCATTTCATACAAACCGAGTGAATATGGAAATGTCATCCATTTCTGACCTATATTTAAAATTTCAAGTATCTAGCTCATCATCAAAATTTAATTTGTTTAAACAAATAGGTATTATTTAAACAATTTTACAGATGAGAAACCGGGTGAATATTGCATTGTGATCCATTTTTGACCTATATTTAAAATTTCAAGTATCTAGCTCATTATCAAAATTTAATTTGTTTAAACAAATAGGTATTATTTAAACAATTTTACAGATGAGAAACCGGGTGAATATTGCAATGTTGTCTATCCCCGACTCACGGTTAAAATTTCTAGACTGTAGTTTACCGGGAAGATGAAAAAAGGTAGTTTTATTCTGGGCGTCTGGAGGTTGACCCACGTAGCGTCCGTTTTCGACGCAAAAGTTTAGTGTTTTTCCTAAACCTTTGCGCGCTCACTGTGAACGAACGGCTGGTCGCACAAAAATCCAATTGGTCTTAAAAGATTCGTAATTTTTTAGGTCATTCAAAAGTGAACTAAAAATTACACGATTCAGTTAAATATTTAGAGATATGACATTGTCGAAATTTTAAATTTCGTTTTGAACCCCTTCCCCTTGACCTAGGGTTATGAAAAGTTTCGAGGATCATTGTGGGGCTGGTCCAAACCCAGAAACCAAATTTCGTAATTTTAGCTCAACGCTAACTGGGCAAAGTGGCGCGGACGGCGGACGGACGGATTTTTTTTTATTTGATTTTCTGAATCTACGTGTCTTGAAACGTAAACCAACAAATTTTGAGGGGGGGTTAAAAAAATTTTTTCTTTGGGCGATTCCAATGGTTCATTATCGAAGATAATAAACCAAAAGTAAATCGGCAAGACAGAAGACGTTTCTTGTATATTATCTCCTCATCTCTTTTCAAATCTCCTCGTCATCAACTTTCATTAGAGTCCGTAGATTATAATCGTAAAATCTAGAACCCCCATCGTGGGATGGGGGAGGGGGGGTATTTCGGGGTTAACAAAACATTAATTTTTCAAATCTCCTCGTCAATAGCTTTCATTCGAACTCTTAGATAATAATCGGAATATCTGGGAAAATCCTCGACATGTGGGTGAATGACGAGGTAGCCTGCCCGGTCTATGTTCATAATTTCCCATCTGATACGAACAACACATGGTTTTCAGATACCTAGATAATAATTATCTAGGTAGGTATTAATTATTAATACCTACTTAGTAAGTAATTAGGTACTAATATTAATTAATAAAAATTATTAATAATAATGTACACAACTTGATCATAATTAATAATAATTGATAGTGGATAATAATAATTATTCAATCATTTAGTGATCTATACAGAAGGGTGATCGGCACAAAGAGGTGGTATTTGCAGAGTATTTTTGAACGATGTGGTGTTGATTGTGGGAAAAGTATCTCTCGGGCCCCCTACATAGTCGGGGAAAAGTCTCACGGGTGAGAGGGGGGGGGGGGGTAATAAAATACAACTTTGTTTATTCTTATTGATTATTTTTGACCCCGGGCCCGGGGAATTTTCCCCGTTTGTAGAAATAATCAATGTGGAAATAAACATGTTCTACATTCATTCATTCAAACCTGCATGTTTTCAATTGTTTTGTAGACATTTTACCTTCATTTGTCCGCATGTGTCTTGGTTATGGTTCGGGCCTCAAATACTTTTGACAAATGCATTTTAAAGGAAATTTAATGGTTTTTCAAGTGGTTCTCCTGGATTTTTAGAAAATATTTTCGGTTTTGCATGCGATTCTGATTCCCTCATCCATGCCAACTGTGCCCCTATTTAGCGAAAACTTCTGACCCTTGGTAAAATTTGTTTTAGGATGGAAGTACTATCAACCCATTTCTGCTGATTGCATACGTGATGAACTTAGTCACAGTTCTATCGGTTCTCGGCAGTACAGCTTACGTGGGTCAGCACTTCGAAGATCAGGTAGAATCCTTCTTATAATGTATTATGATCTCAATACTGGATACCCTTCTCTAGTACTCGTAAATGTTACATGTAATATAATAGATGTATCTATTATATTAGTGCAATGAACTCGATGACACATTTCGTGATGATTTAACTTTGTCGCCATCCTAATTTGATTTACCTACCTTGACCATTTCATAATTACCCTCACTCTTCGTTTATGTGAGCCGTTGCTAACCGTATTCGCACACCACAAATAATAAGTAATTCAAATAAGTAATTAATAGTAAGTTAATAATAAGTAATTTAATTTTCTTCTGTTACTTCTACCTTTCGATAGGCTTCGACGATTTTTGAAGGTCTGTACGAAACGAATTGGTACAGTCTACGCCCGTCGGACAGACGATATGTGGTGACAATGTTGTGCTCTGCGCGGGAGCCACTAAAGATCCAATTCGGCGGCCTTCTACCATTGAATATGGAGAATTATATGATAGTGAGTGTTTTCGACGCTTTATACCAACCTTCAATGTTGTTTCGTTGGCTGGAAATCTTCTATTCCACTAATTTTTCTTCAAACCGCAGATTGGTATTTTACTCTGTTTCAGATTCTCAATACTTCGTACACATATTTCATGTTTTTGAAGTCCACGATTTGATCACTTAATGAGTACAAAGATGAAGACGTTCACGTGGAAAGTAGTTACTTAGTTACTCACCGGATTTCATCATTAGTTGGTAGGCCTCGTTGATGCACCCCAAATACGAGTAAACAATACTGTAATTTTTATGAGCGAAAGGCCGGTTTGCTTTTGAAGCCACTAGTGTCTTTTATGTCTTTTTTTTTAAATTAATTTTCGTGTTTTAGAAATGATTTCATTCATTATTCATGCACTTCTGTGGCACTAGTAAACAAAATTTGTTTACTATCCTATTGATCTCGAATGGGTCCGAACTTAGAACACACCACGAAAAGAATCTTGCATTAAATGCAAGATTCTTTTCGTGGTGTGTTCTAAGTTCGGACCCATTCGAGATCAATAGGATCTACCGAAGAATCTTGTTCAGTTCAAAAACAAACAATCCTCAATTTTCTCAAATCTGTGCTGCTTTACTCGACAGTCAATTCCTATTTATTTTCAAGAATAAAAAACGCCCCGAATCTCATAAAAATCAACCAACTGCTATGAAATTGCTGTTCACTCAACCACTGGGGTCTCCTTTTCATTCCTTTGGGAGATCTCATTCCAGGAATGCATTCCAATTTTCAGTCACGTTTTTAGGTCCCCCTCAAGTCTCACATTGTCAAGAAAAGTCTAACAGGTTTAGGAAAGAAGAGTAGAAATCATAATTGAGATCTCAACGCTTTTCTTTTTCTAAAGGGAACGTGAAGTTATAAGTACAAATTGGAACGGTAAAGTTGAAACTCCAAACAGGAATTTATGGATATGTAGAAGAATAGGGTGGTGAGGTTGGTGAAAACGGAGTAAGTGGATTTAATCAAGGAGGACTTCTAAAGTCTTTGAGCGGATGGGAGGGGCACAAACACAGTGGTTTTTCCCTTATTTCTTATTATATTTCTTCGCTCTCGGTGGTTCATTACAAGTCAAGTTGTAGGGAAAAGTGGCGGCAAAAAGTTTGCAACCGCAGAAAAGTTTATGAAAATGAGGAGATACCTTGTTAACTTACCACCAGTATTGTTAACAAAGTTTTTTCGAGGGGAAAAGCGCGGTGTGGGAACTGTGACTCCCTGTATAGCATTTGAGAGTGTTCACACTTTATTTAACGCTCATTACCCACCGAGGACCCCTTTAGCTTGGTTTCTTTTTTGTTGGCATCAGGCCTCCTGTTGTCGGTTAGTACGCTTCAATAGGTCGGACCCGTCCACCTGTACTGCCTAATTAAAATATTTCGCCTGACAAGCCCTTCTAGGATGAGTCTACTACGCGATAGCCTTATAACACTACGGGGTTTGGGTAATCAAGGATCGATTTGAGCTCCGTCTCTGGAGCGTATCTGAGGGGAAGAGTAACAAGAGCCCTTTGTTATAGTTAGTGTGTGTTCATTGTATTTCGGTTCCAGCCCCGTGGATCCAATCTACTTCTACGGGTTCAGTGAAGTGTGAGAATCAGGGACAATCATTGCACGCCAGGATTGATCGCATCATTCGATCGAAATTCCAACGATCAATAATGAATTAATACCCGTAAACAGTGAATGAGTGAATAGAAACTCTGATAGTTCCTACTTTGGCCAGAATCATGTTTTGTAGTGAGGACAACCAAAGACTTCTCACGCACAGTAAGTGAAGGTACCTTTTGAGAAAAAATATCTGTTTCAATAAGGTGAACGTAGTATAACTCGTAAAGATAAAACATCTTAGAGGAACGAATTGGACACAAATAAACAACGATGCAATTGAATCTTGTTTCAACTTAAATCCGAATGACTTCAGGGTCAGCTCTACAACTAATTTGTAGGTAACAAAAAGTGTCTCAGACTTATTTTAATCCACTCTAAATGCTTTTTCCACTTTTAAGATTAAAATGGCCGTAAAATCCTCAATCCCTCAAATAAATTCAAGTGTAATAATGCCGTTGGAAAGACCGTTAAATTTCCCATCTCCTTGATGCACACAGCAGCTGTAACTTCGGTTTGGCAAGGGCTAGAACATCGAAACAATAAAGCGGTTAAGTACTCGGAATTGTTGTGGTTTCAAAATGAGCGCAATCGCAGCCTTCTACGTCAACGTGGGGTCACGCAATTCCAAAAGTCCTGGAAATTTTTGATCACATCTCTTATAGCCATTTTACAGAGGAAGCGAGAAACGATTTTGTGACGTAAATTATCACTGTGAAGATTTTGTTAAAGATGAAAAATCTATTTTAACATATCAGTTAAAATTAATTTACAGTAAAATATTGATTTGTATTCTAACAAATATTCAAGATACAGGCCACCATAAGGCCTTATTTTTGAGATGATTTTTGATTCTAGAAGAAAAACTGTTTTAGTCTAAATGTGAAACGAAAGTTGGAGTTGCAAAATGTGACAAAATGTTTCACATTTAATGCATTCGATTTGCCAAAACCGTGGAGAACGAGCAGGTTTGTATAATATAAAAGTTTTTATATATTATATAAAAACTTTGTATATTGTACAAAAAACGTTATGAATACAATTTTGGAAATTGGATAGTGCCTTTCTGAATCTTTTGTTATTGATTCAACCGAGACAGCCTTTAGCTCCACACAGACTTTTTTTGTGACTTATTTGTTGCAACTGAATATTTGATACATTTTTCATCTAGCAATATTTCATCTCATAATAATTAATCTTTGTATAGGGTAGGATGTTCAGCAAAACCTAACTCGAGTTTGCAGCATGATCACTATAGCCATGGCTATAGTTATTACAGTGGATTTCATGTTTGTGGAGGCGAAGTTCGTGCTTCCGCGCGTACTTGGCAATAATATCTTCAAGAAAACATGAACATAAGTTCATAGCTTTCAGCCGTTTGTCTCATGAAGTATTATGAGGCATAAATGAAAACGTTGACCCTGATAATGAGATGAAAAGCAGGCTTGCTATGACCAGCTTAGTACCTATTAAATACTGAGCTGGCCATAGCAAATCACACATTTTATCTCCATCGGAGATTAGTTATAACTGCGCTACGTTTGGCCTGTTCTGTATGGAATCGATGGATGGACGCTCAAAGTTGCCATGAATAGAATCGAAGCATTTGATATAGGTACATATTATGAAGCACATGTGCTTCTGATCCTTTTTACTGTCTGTGTCTCGGATGTTCAATTCCTCGAGCAAGCTGGGGCCCAAAGGGAGCTGCTCAGCTCTGTCAAGTGCCGAGAGATTGCTTACCCGACGCAAATCCTCCGAGGTAGCAAATGCCGCCTTCTTCAACTGATAAGGGAAAAATATAAGGTCGGCGAGCCATTGGAAGTTGTCAGCTCTCTTGGTTCAATAACATTATGAAATGGACCGATATGGCTAATGCCGAGGAATTGTTTCGAGCGGCGTTGTTTCAGAATAGAGATGGGTTAGTGTCCGGAACCCTGCAGAAGGCCCAAGACCAGGAAGAATACTAGTGGAATTGTAGTTGTTACCATTTTATTGAAAGCTCTTTTTGCGTTTCAACCCTTAATGAGTGTTGAATATTTGCAAAAACGGAAAATGAAAAACTCGACAATAACTGCAATGACAAAAATCCTACTGTTATCACTATTTTTGAAACGGATGGTAATGGCAATTTCATCGTAATGTGAATACTGCAATCATATCTATTGTATAATATTAAATATTGTATAAGTAAGAATTCATAAAGAACATAAAAACTCTGCAAATTCTTGACACAACGGTTCATTATCTTCTTTGTACAGATCACCCTTCTGTCTAGATCACTAGGTCTAGATCCTAAATGTTAGATTAATTATTATTGTCAATTATCACTAATTATTAATAATTTCATCAAGTACCTAGTGAAAATTATTATAATTTATTGTTAGGTATTAATAATTCGTATTTATTATTAATAATAATTATGATTAATTAGGATTAATTAATACTATATAATTCTGGAGTTTTTAATACTGCGTCGGTAATAATTTTTCTATAAAAGAAGTACCTACCAACAAACATTCGAAATTACCTTCATTTCCGTAGCACGAAACGCACCTCAGAACAACAATTTATTGAAATCATATGATGTTCCAAGGATCTTGTTAGTATGAAAATGGACCTGTATTTCAACAGTTTGATTCACGATCGTGTTGTGAGGCACAATCTTTGAGCCGTCATTGTGAACGAACGGCTGGTCGTACACAGCTGCGGATGGTCTTAAAAAATTCTACGGAACAAACTCTATCTAAATATGAAATAAAAAACATACCGTTCAATATGAATTTTTCGAGATATGAGATTTTCAAAATTTCAAAATTCGTTTTGAACCCCTTCCCCTTGACCTAGGGTTATGAAAAGTTTCGAGGACCATTGTGGGGTTGGTCGAAACCCATAAAAAAAATTTCGTAATTTTAACTCAACGCTAACTGGGCAAAGTGGCGCGGACGGCGGACGGCGTACGGCGGACGGCGGACGGCGGACGGCGTACGGCGTACGGCGGACGGACGGATTTTTTTTTATTCGATTTTCTGAATCTACGTATCTTGAAACGTAAACCAACAAATTTTGAGGGGGGGTTAAAAATTTTTTTTCTTTGGGCGATTCCAATGGTTCATTATCGAATATAATAAACCAAAAAATTTTAACCCCCCCTCAAAATTTGTTGGTTTACGTTTCAAGACACGTAGATTCAGAAAATCGAATAAAAAAAAATCCGTCCGTCCGCCGTACGCCGTCCCCCGTACGTCGTACGCCGTCCGCGCCACTTTGCCCAGTTAGCGTTGAGTTAAAATTACGAAATTCGGTTTCTGGGTTTGGACCAGCCCCACAATGGTCCTCGAAACTTTTCATAACCCTAGGTCAAGGGGAAGGGGTTCAAAACGAAATTTAAAATTTCGACATTGTCATATCTCAAAATATTTAACTGAAACGTGTAATTTTCAGTTCACTTTTGAATGACCTAAAACATTACGAATCTTTTAAGGCCAATTGGATTTTTGTGCGACCAGCCGTTCGTTCACAGTGAGCGCGCAAAGGTTTAGGAAAAACACTAATCTTTCGCGTCGAAAACGGCCGTTATGTGACCCAACCCTCAGACGCCCAGAATAAAACTACCTTTTGTCATCTTCCCGGTAAACTACAGTCTAGAAATTTTAACCGTGAGTCGGGGATAGACCACATTGCAATATTCACTCGGTTTCTCATCTGTAAAATTGTTTAAATAATACCTTTTTGTAATAATACAAATTAAATTTTGATGATGAGCTATTGACTTGAAATTTTAAAAATAGGTCAGATTTGGATCACAGAACTGGATTCACTCGGTTTCTTGTCTGTAAAATTGTTTAAATAATACCTATTTGTTTAAACAAATTAAATTTTGATGATGAGCTAGATACTTGAAATTTTAAATATAGGTCAGAAATGGATGACATTTCAATATTCACTCGGTTTGTATGACATGGTATGAGTATGGTATGGTATATAATTGTATGTATGATTTGGTATAATACAGTATGGAAGAAGAAGAAGAAGAAGAAGAAAATACATGTATTTGAAATTCGAAAAACAACAAAAAATAAATAATAAATACATGGAATGACTGTGGGCTATGCCCGTCTGTCAGAGTTCTGCATTAGTTGATTATACTATATTGTTTATTACCATCGCTATATTTGCTATTATTGATGCAGCTATACCTATCACATTTGATTGTCCCAATTGAATTGATACACCAGATCGGCTCGGTACGCCCACGCAGTAGCACAGAACTTGGCAAGTGGTAGCCAATTTATTCCATTGAGCATGTTGATGATGTCGTCATATGGCAATCTTCTTCTTCCGAAACTCGCTGCTCTAAATTCGCCCAGAACAGGGCAGTCCGCCAAAAAATGCACAATGTCCTCTGGCACTCCCTCATTACAGAGTGAACATGTTGGATTCACAGCTGTTGAATATGGCCGGCCATTGAGTTTCAAAAGATCACCTCGAACCCTACATACCCATCTGAGTACAAACAATGATGCCTTCTGAGTTTTGGCGGTCAGGTCAATGCTCCTCACGTTGTGATCTATAATACAGTATGGTATGATAGGAAAGAAATTCGTATGGTATGGTATGAGTACGGTGAGAATATGGTATGGTGCCGATTTGCAATACAGTCTGGTATAGACAGAAGGGTGATCTGCACAAGGAAGATAATAAACCGTTGTGTCAAGAATTTGCAGAGTTTTTTTTATTCGATTTTCTGAATCTACGTATCTTGAAACGTAAACCAACAAATTTTGAGGGGGGGTTAAAAAAAATTTTTCTTTGGGCGATTCCAATGGTTCATTATCGAAGATAATAAACCAAAATAGGCGATTCCAAAGTTTCATTATCGAAGATAATAAACCTATATAATATATAGCTTTATTATCTTCGATAATGAAACTTTGGAATATAGTATACAAATTTATTTACCAAAGTAGGTACCTATACCACGAAAAGTGAGACAGCAACAAAAGCTCAGTTTTTTATGTCTGTCTGGCGTGAAAGCCCCAGTGTCCTTCGAATATTTCCAAGTGTTGCGGCGCATGCTTCCTCGATGGGAAAGCGCCTGAGGTCTAAAAACGATTGCTGTCCCTCGAATGGAGACTTGGTCCCACTAGGCCGTACTAGAGTAAGACACATCTATCAATTTTCACTGTAACTAGAGGGAAACGAGCGCATTCCGTCTCTCCAACGGTCATTGAATTGTGTAGATAGATACCAACCAGATTCATCACCATCATTTTCTCACTAGTGACGATAACCGAAAGGCGGCATCACAAGACCGTGAAACGAATCCATAAACGGCTGACAATGATGCCTCCAGGACCAGGGGGCTAATCTCGGAAACTCCACCATCAATCATCGCCTCCCAGAGGGGAAGAACCTCACGTCCAATTAAAAACGCCCCTTCTCTAGCTCGAGGTTCGATCACCTATCAAATATCACTTACCGTTTTTCTCTTCGGATCGATGGAGATGATTTGGTCTCCGTGATGGGGATCGGTTGAAAGGACGGAAACAGTGACTGTTACATGTAGGATGTAAAACTTGAACATCACCCTATTTGTGTGGCGTGATGGGGCTTCTGAGATGGGAACAATAATTGTTATTATTATTTTATTATTATTTTCACAATTCTTATTTTAAAGGTACTGCATAACATATTTCCGTTAGCCAATTGTTATTAACTTTAAAGTAGTAGAATTACGTAACTATAAGGGTTTGTGACGAGTGACGGTCGGTCTGGTAGGCGGGAGCTTAGAAACAGAATTTGGTGAGTGGTGCTACAAGATGCCTATGTTAGAAAAACGACAGCTTGAGGCCAATCACCTGAGCAACACCGATGAAGAACACAAGTCATCGTGTCATATCGTGGTTGATCTTGTTTCACCCTGATTGTACAATTTGAACGCCAATTTCATGTTTCTCCGAGCACTACTTCTCATACTTGAGCAAATCCTATAAATAACTCTTTCACACTCTGTCCAATTCGATCAGGCATTGTACATTATATTATATCGATCTAAATACATACATACCTGATGTCTGCGTTTATACATTAGTCACTATTGGAGTCTTTCTTAGTTCTTACCACACATAACGCTTGTGTGGTTCTTATCACACATACCTAATGCTTGTTGTTCAGCATCACAACAAGTGGTCAACATTTACCACATCGATCTCTCACTGCATCCAGACCAGCAGCGTGGCACCAGGCAAAGGATTCCGTTCACATTCCGGCACACTCCAGTCAGATTTGAACTTATTTTCTTCTTTTAATTTTCATAACAATGTCTACATGTAGAAATTTCTACTATGTATAGTGCCAAATGAAAAGTGTGTTAGTTTGGGTATACGGTTTGTTCAAATTTATGGAAAATCTCACCTCAGTGTAATCCTAACATATCGTCGTTTAAGTTCTAACTTGGCCCAAATCAAAATGGACAAACAACCTTTGCAAATTCGTGACACAACGGTTGTATCTTCTTTGTGCAGATCACCCTTCTGTATAGTTCACGGAATAATGGATGAAACCGAGTGAATAATGCATTGGCATACATCCTCGACCCATGTTTAAAATTTCAAGACTCCAGCTCATTGGAGGGTTTGAACAAACAAAAAAAAAGTTCAAACTGGAATTTCAAAATTCGTTTTAAACCCCTTGACCTGATTTGTACCTAATGTACCTAGAAATGTACCTAATTTCCTTGAAGAATAATGACTACCGTCGGCAATAGTAAAATACCTACCTTTCCAAACTCTAGCTGGACCCATGATACTCATAATTAGCCATTTTTGATTTATGCCATCAACACAATTCAAGATTGAGGAACGCGGACAAACAAATTGAGAAACACGAGCGGTAAGTACCAAGCGTATGTTGAAACGCGTTTTTCTGGTATCCATATCTCGGCTCGTTTTTGACCGTTCGACTGGAAAATGGGTGAGGATCTTCTTGGTGTGGCTAATAGAAAGCTCTGAAAGCTTCAAGTCACAATGTACAAAGGGAGCTGAGTTATATAACATCAACCACCCTGTTTTTCGCCCTTACCTTGTTCATCTTCTCCTCCTCATCATTCAGACGGTTAAAGCTAGATCCTCTCCACCTTCACCGATTGACTTGAAATTTTTCACAGAGCTTCGTATCAACTTAAGCCAGATCCTTTTAAAAGATGTATTATTAAATAAATAAATAATTTAGGAATTTATTATTAAATAATAATTATTAATGTAATAAATTGCTTTCATTCTTGCATATTGCCTCTACAGGTCTTTTCAACTTCAGCAACAACAAAATTGTTCATGATTGTTCACAGAAAAGTTTCGAAATCTCCCGTCGGTGCCATGGCGAGAAGAACGTTTACCATCTTCTATTTATAGAAATATAAAGCTTATAAGCTAAAATTTTTAAACAAGAGTTATTGCTTTAGTGTTATAAGTTGTTAAGATTTGTGTTGAATCTTGTGAGGGAATGTGGGTATCATGACTTTTTCCGGCTGCTGTAGAATGATATTTTTTGGGAGATATTTTCTTCCCAATGTACTCAGTCAATATTTGATTTAGTTCGTGTTTGATGGAGCCGCTTGGGGTAGACAAGGTTCCCGATCAAAGTAGGTATATCTCTGCTTGTATGTGGATGAGGTGACGAAACTATATTTACTATAATTAAATCAATGTCGTACCTTACCTTGTAAAATAGTTTATTTCTTACACATGAGTAATTACGTGAGAGTTTATGCAACTTGATAAAGGTGATAATCATTATAGATACATCCCATGCACACATACTCCCTCAAACGCCAGTGATTCAGAGTATTAACTACATTTTTATACAATATTTACAATAATTTATGTAACAACAATCGATTCTACAATTCAATATGTACATGCGTATTAACAGTTTATGGTACAGTTTGTGAACATTTAGAATTGAAATCACTTTGAAAATACTCTACAACAGACAAATAAACCTGAAAACACGTCATTGAGACTTTGTATCATGGAATGAAATCATAGTTCGTGATAATATGTACATTGATTTTTCCCTCTCTATATTACTGGTATCATAGTTGGTCTGAACTTCAACCTAATATAATATATTATTATGCCTATGTCATGTATTCATGGTGCATTCCAACTATTACGTTGCGAGTTCTGTTCTGTGTGTAAATGACGAGTTGGCATTATATTATTGAAGGTATTTACAATTAGTGCATTACAACATGGCTGGGTGCAACATATTACGGCTGGAATAGTATTTTCGAACCTTTCTTCTCTGGAAGTAAATAAGTAGTTAATGGTATAATATGTGAAGGGAACGAAATAGTCGTGTGGATTAGAGTGACCAACCATTCTTTGTTGAGCTAGAAGTGTAGCTTTTTAAGAGTATTTTCCTGTCGTAAACGAAGATCTTAGTTAGAACTCACAGATATTATTTAAAATCGCAGCTGGCCATTTGATGGTTTATAAACCTGAAAGTACGATATTTGTCAACATCTAAATCCTTCCGGGTTCAAGTGGTCAATTTCCAGTTCGAATTCACCAGAACAAATTTGAATACAAATTAATGAAGCCTCAACTTTCATTTAGAAAACTGAATTTCAGGCTGTTTTTTCAGGATTTGAGGCCGGAAATATTGTGTATGTGGATGAAATGCAACCAAAATCTTGGGATCGAAATTGTGAGCCACGCTTGTTGGATAGGCAGTAGACATATCGATCCCAAGATTTTGGTTGCATTTTATCCACGTACACAATATTTCCGGCCTCAAATCCTGAATAACAGGCTGAAATTTAGTTTTTTAAATGAAAGATATATCACGTTTATCCATCCTTAGAAACCTTAATATTAGGTCATGACAGTTGAGGCATATAAAGGAATTAATTTCGGAGCAGAATGTCACGGTTCAGTCACTTGAGTGGTCTAATCCTTAACATACTATCAACCGAGCTTTCTCAGAGGTTAGGAACCCAATGAAATATTGTAGTAGAGTCACACTCACGCTTTCTTACGTAATATGTAATCAATATTATATTGATATTAACTTATCAGGGCAAGTACTTTCCCGCCGATTTTGTGTCGAAAAGTGTTGAGTATTGCTCTGATTTTAGTCAAAACATCTCGTCCCGCTTTTTAGCGAGTAGCATTTTAAGCTAACATCATTAATATATTGTGCAACAGGTCGCAGGGAGGAAAACAGTTTAGGTTGCGTGAACTGCGTTAATCCTCGTCGAAATCGAGCGTTCAAAGCCAAACGCTCGTTGAACGGAGTTCAGTATCGAACGCTCATTCCAACATTGAGGGTGATTGATCTCTGTTCAAGAGTTGGACTTCGATTTGATCCTTCGTTTACGTTATAGCCCTCATCTGCTATATTTTTTGATCATTTTGCGAGCAATCTAGAATATTATCAAATTGAAATTGTGAGCAAGAGAAAAATAAGAATGAGAAATGGAAGCGCGGGGCTTACCTGTAAGCGTGTAACTGAGGATTAATAGAAGTGTCTACTAGTGACTGAACCTCAACGTCCTGGACACGGCTGGACACTTGATACTCACTCACAGGATGGTGTATGTTTCTTACAAGATTTAGATTTACAAGATTTCTTACAAGATTTAATTAAATTTAATGTATTAATACATCATTTATAAAACGAAGTATGCGTCATTCTTCGAAGGGCAATCTCAACTGGATCCCACTACAGAGTGAGTAGTAGGAACGATGGGGCACGTTCTTATTTAAAACTTAATACTTGTATTATATAAATTATATACGAATTCAGCCACCCCTTCCAAAGGTTTAAATAAGAACGTGCCCCCATCGTCCCTACTACTCACTCTGTAGTAGGATCCAGTTGTTTGTAAGCAATGGGAAGAAGCCATTAATTTCGATCCAGACGTACGTAAGAAATTGCGCACTCTTTGTGTCAGAATTATTCTGACCACCGGATGCCACTGTAGGTTAGTATCTGCATGCCATTATGATCATAATTTTGTGTGATTTTTAAATAGGTATGAGGTATATGCGTATGACTGTTATCACCACCAATAACACGATGTCATAGGTCTTCTTAGATTCTAACGGTATTATGACGGCAAATTACTCCCTCAAGGATCTCCCGTATTACAAGCCGAAAAGGAGAAGGGATTGCATTCATTAGACAATCCGGTAGTAATTTGGGTAGTGAGAGCCTCCGAAAAATCTTACTAAGGGCACACACACTCTGAACATCGGTTTTCCTCGATGGAAAGTTAGGGACTTTATAGAGCTCAACCGCAGTTTCACGTGACAAGAACGCCTATGGGAACAAAAGGTATAACTGGTGCACAGCAGACCGATAGATGTAAAGCTGAGGACTTTAGGCAAGACATACAGAGATGGATACCAGCTCGTCGGGAAGGGTGTGGTGATAACAGTGATAGGCAGAAACCCCATACTTACTTTACTAACATGAGCTTGAATATTCGGTAGACACTACTAGAGCAAAGCAATCATTACAAAAAAGAACATTTCGTTTCCCTTCAATACGAATAAAATACAAATAAAAACACCTGCACGGGTAGAAACTTCACAACCGCCCGCAATCCTCCTTACACTTGAGTACAGGTTTCCAACTGGGAATCTACTACCCACCGGATATTAGGTATATATCACAATATATTTGCTGTTCGAAGCATTATAGATCATCTGTAAGCCTTGAGTAGATGTTCTCAATCTTATATTTATCGACTGGATCAAGATGATGCAACCCCACAATCTGCAGCTCAGCTCACATTGAGAAAACTGGGTAGTTCTGTACCTTTGAGCGGGTGCCGAGGTATCATGCGATGTGCCCCATCAGGGGGAATGGGACCTTGTTGACCGAAAACCGGGAGTTGGACTACACTCACTTGAAATTCGAATGTATATCACAATGAATTTGCCGTTTGAAGCATCATACATTTAGGATAGTCTTTGTTAACAATGTCCGCTTTACAACTTTCAAGTGGGTAAGGATGAAGCATCACTGCATTTAGCTCACATTGAGAAGACTCGACATCTCCGGAACTATGAGCTGGCCGTTCAGGTTTCATGCGTTGTGACCAAGACCGTGGTGAGCCCCTAAGTGGTGAAAATAGCCGTAACCTTGTTGAGCGAAAGGTGGAGGATAGTGGGGCGGGTAGCCGAGATGGTGTGGGAAAAATCCTGGGGCTGAAGCTCCCGGAGGAGGCACAGTGGGGCTGTTGACGTCCATACCGGGGTTCTGCTTCTTCCATTTAGTCCTTCGGTTCTGAAACCAGATCTTCACTTGCGTCTCTGTCAGCGATAGGGATAACGCTAGGTTTAGCCTTTCGCAAACAGACAGGTACCTAGAACAAGACATCATAAATATAATCAGATTCTCGTCTGGAAGTACAAAATGATTTAGTAGAAGAGTATTGTGGGTGTAAGACCATGATACTAAGGTGGGTAATCGAACATGTCCTCTCCTGTAGCGTGCCTGCTTACGGCTTGAGGGCATCAAACACCATTTATTATAAAGGAAATTGTCGGCCAATGGACTCTGAAACCTAGGTGTTTGTAACATCTATCTTGTAACGGAAATTGCACAATAACTACATATTAAATATGCAGACGTTGCAAACTCCTAGGTTTCAGAGCACCGACAATTTCCGTTATAATAAATGGTGTTTGATGCCCTCAAGCCGTAAGCAGGTACGCTACAGGAGAGGACATGTTCGATTACCCACCTTGGTTACCTTGATTACCCACGTTTCTTATATTATAAGAAATAACAACACGTTTCCCTCCAACTTCCTTGTAACCAGGTTCGAGTGTATGTATGTGTGTGTGTGTGTGTATGTGAAGACTTCATTTAAATCGACAGCTTAACAATATTTCAACGGATGTTTCGAACACACCTAGTGGTTTTGAATTTGTTTTCGAGAGCGACAAGCTGTTCGTAGGTGAACGCGGTGCGGGCTCTTCTCGGTTTACCGCCCGTGCTCTTAGAATCGCCTTTTTTCTTTCGCTTGGTTTCTTTGTCGTCGCCAACTTCACTGCCGCCTTCGCCGCTCCCATCGTCGTCGTCCCCTCCGCCGGGATCCGAGAATTGACCACCTTCTCGACCTGCAACAATCAGAAGACAATTTTACTTGCATTTTATGCACCATAACACATTATAACGTTACTCCTCGATTTGAGGTTAGAGACAGGAGTTGCTTAAGAGTAAGTCAAATGATAACAGTCCTAGTCAATCAAGGAAATGGCAAGTTCACTCGATGTAACAAACTGCGAGTATAACAATACTATGGTTTGGGAAGCTAATCGAAGATAATCGAAAGTTTTTTTGTATTTATTTATTTATTTATATGGCATCAGACTTATCCATGCAGCCATGTTACATAATATAATATTAACACTGCTCAACAAAAAAACTCTGCAAATTTTTGACACACTGGTTTATCATCTTCTTGTTGCAGAAATGAAAGAGATGATGAATTAATTACAAATAAAAGGTACCGATATAATTCTGTGGTTTTTAATTCCACCTACCTACGTCGACAATACTTTTTCTATAAAAGAAGTACCAACCAACAAACATCCGAAATTACCTTCTTCCTAAAGCACGAAAAGTACCTCAGAACAAAATTGAAGATAATAAACCAAAAATCTACATCACAAAAACCATGTTGAAAAGCTCTAGGTTTCGGGAACGAATAGAAATACAAAGTTTTTCGATGACTTGATCTATTTCTCATAAAAACGTTTTGAACTAGGTACAGAACAATGAAAAACCGAACTAGCACCACGTGAAAGAATAATTCGTTGAATTATTGAATAGCGGTTATCACTCATTATGAGTGACTCATATCAATAGGACAGTCCATCCAAGCATGGATGCTACATAGACTGGTAGACCAATGGTCTGCTGTTCAGGACAGCCTCTACTCGAGCTATGATTGTACTGAACGTTTGGTAGTTCACAGTTTGATTGCAAAGGTTAACCCTGATCAATCTTTTAGCGGACCAATTGAGTCACTAGGTCCTGAGCTACACCTTGACCTAGAGCTACACGAACTTTTCTGAGTAAGTTGGCAGACCCAACCAAATGTGTTCCATTGTCTGAATAAACTACTGAGGGAACCCCTCTAGGGGCCATGAATCGCTCTAGACACTGCATAAAGCCATCTGCGCTAAGGTCCATTACCACCTCAATGTGGATTGCCTTGGTTGCAAAGCAGACAAACAAGGCTAGGTACATGTCTAGCTTGCGAGTGCCTCTCAAACCAGCAATGGATGCAGAGAAAGGACCTGCAAAGTCCACCCCTATGTGACTGAATGTAAACGACCATGACTGAATGTAAACGACTGTTGCACCCTACCAGAGGGTAACTGACCCAGCTCGGGTTGGAAAGGTTTTGGTTTGATTGGAAAACATTTTATGCACTTGGACAAGGTTTTTGGTTTGATTGAAAAACATTTTATGAACTTGGACACTTGGACTTGCATTTTATGCACTCTGTTCACTACGTTGCGACCATCAATAATCCATAGGGGGGGGGGGGGGGGGGGGTACGAAGATGGGCTAATGATGCCCGTGGACCTACATGCATGCACCTCTCATGTGCTTGCCGAACTACCAAGAGTGTTAGAACGTCCTCCGAGGTGAGTAAAGCAGGGTACTGCGTCTCATCAGAATTGGAACTATGAACTAATCAACCTGCTACACGCAGCAACCCATAGATCTGCTGATCAAAAGATGGCCAGTTGTTTCATGATCTTTGTTCTAGGCCCAGATATATCAAGAGCTAGGGCTATGTCCAAAAAGTGCCAATTCTGAGCTCTTTTGATTAGAGCAGTGTCAGCAGATCTAGGTTCCATTGTAGATAACGGAACTACATGATTGTGGAGCGCATCCAGACTTCCAGTATGAGTCCGTGACCTACATGTATTTGTTCATTTTGTTCTACAACTGCTAATGAATCTGAGTACCCAAGCAGTTACTCGCCTGCCTGAGTCCATTGTAAGAACTAAATTTCTGTTCTAGTTCGTCTGTACAAATGTTTTGGTTCACTCACGGACTGGAAGATCGGATTTCTCCTTTGAAGGTCTCAGAAGTGAGATTAGGACGAATATGGCGAATTGGCCATTGCGAACGATCTACCAGAAGCCACTCAGAGCCCTGCCACCAGAGCTGATTATTAACTAATTGAGCTGGCAGGTTTCCTCGGGAAGCTCCGTCCCTGTGCAAACGTGGAACCAATGTTCAGCTGGCAGGTTTGACAGTGTCTTTGCTACCCGGTTGCCTACAAACACATTCCAGACAGGTGCTGGTTCAGCTGTCAGCCACGATAGTGCTACAGAACTATCAGAACATGCTACTACGTAATTGTCAGGTATGTGTGAAAAGTGAGAAAAGTGAGTTCCCTAGTAACTCGGCTGCTAGCAATTCTAACCGAGGTATGTTCTCGATTTTCATGGGAGCTATCCTTGCTCTAGAGATTACCAACCGAGTAGCCTGTGCATTCACATGATGTACAGAACTAAGTGACGAGGGATGCGCAACTCAGCCAGGTCCTCCATAGAGCTAGATAGGTTGGTTCAATCATGGACTCAGGATGGGGGGAGGGGATCGTCCCAATCGTACTTAGCATGACATCCAGCAGGGTCATAGGTTCTACCCACCTGGCTTGCCAGCTACCTTTGGAGTGGTGGGTACTTTGAACATGAATGCTTCCAATCTGGGATCCCAACAGACGCCTAACATCTTAAGCACGATCTGATCATCCTCCTCAATTCCCAGATCTACAGCCTCAGTAAATGGCAGCCTATGCTCAAGTGGGATGCCATTTAGCAGACGTTGATCATTATACGCCCATTTACGCAACTCTAGTTGGGCGGTGGCTAATAGATCTATCAGTTCATCTCTAGCTTGGACCGCCTTAAACAGAGTAGGTACCACCCCCTCCATGCACGTCGTCAACGTACGTTCTGTTGAGCAGAATCTCTGCAACAAGGGGGTAAGTGTCCCTGTTGGACTGAGCTAAGTGCTGAATCACTCGATTTGCTAAGAATGGGGCAGAAACAGTACCATAGGTAACAGTGGACAGTGCATAGTCCCTAACGTCCTGATCTAAACTATCTCTCCACACTATCCAGAGCATAATATGATATTATCATGATCTTTAGTGGGATGAAGGAGCTGTCCAAACATTTTACTGATATCAGCAATGAATACAAACTGAACTGATCGGAATCAACAAATAATTTCACAGATGTCAGGTTGCAACTTGGGTCCTACCAATAGAATTTTGTTCAAAGATCTGCCATTGGACGTGCGCTGAGATGCATTGAACACTACCCAGATCTTTTCGGGAGGATCATTGGGCCTATGTACTGCATGATGGGGTACGTAATAATGAGCTAGGTTAGCGGTTGGTGGGGCCACTTGATACATATGACCCATATCTATATATCCCTGAATGAACGAACTGTATGCTGTGGCTAACACTGGGTTGTTCCTGAACTTGGACTCCAATCAGTAGAACTGCGGCAGCGCCATGTTTCTAGAACTACCCAATGACGATCTATCTTGCGCAAACGGGATAGGAACTACGTACCTACCTGAACTAGTCCGCCGGACATGATCTACAAACAGTTTTTCAGCTGCCAATTCAGCAGGAGTCCATGGCAGGACTTCCTCTACCGCTTCGATTTCAAACATGCGACTGTGTTGTTTGAACAATTGGTATGATTGGCAACAGAGCCATGAACTGTCTGCATATCCTCACCAGAACTGGAAAGGGCTAGTGAGGTAGGTACGACTGCCTCCAAACTACTAGTGCAACACTTCTGAGCTAACGCAAACAGTGATACCTCCCTCACAGCGCTCAAGAGTGGAGGAACAACTGAGAATAGATTCCGAACACAAACTACTTTTGATGAGCTAGTACCAACATCTTTCTCAATGTGATCTGACTGAATTGGATCCAATGATGACATGGGGACAAAATTTTTATCTACTGGTGAACTAGCTGATTCTGACTTTGCCGATGAATTTTGACGGTTGACTACATGGAGAATCTTCATGACGCTTTGAATTTCATCAGACCTATACTCACTCCCCAACGATGGAAATGACCTAGCTGGCCTGATTATTATCAAGCTGGATGGCATTCCACTGTCAAAGTAGTTCGTCTTGTCAACTGGATTGAACTTAACAGTTTTCTCATTGGCCCTTCCTGCTAATTGACCTAGAACCAACCAACCTACTTCTGATCTAAGCATTACTGGTGTTGAACTATCGATACTATCGATAGTTTCTAACTATCGATAGTACTATCAGAACCAACTGAAAACCCACATGTCGCCAGAAAAAACACGTACTCAATGCAGGTGGAAATTGAACAAAATTACCAAAATTACCTGTGAGGAAGAATATACTGCTCTAGATGTTTTTTTTTCTTTTTTCTTGATCAGCGCCTCTTTTGTATTCATTAATTTTACTGTTCGTAGCATTATTTGTTCTGATAATTTTCGGTCTTCAAGCAGTTATTCGTATTAGAATTAGTATCAAGATGATCCTTACCTCAAGTTATTTTTTCACATAATATAATATGAAATTCATATTAATTTTTTCACATAATTATAATATAATACTAATTCCTTACCTCAAGTTATTTTTTCAAATATTATTTAAAAAAATAACTTGAGGTAAGGATCATCTTGATACTAATTCCAATACTCATAACTGCTTGAAGACAAAATGATGCTAAAAACAAAAACATTGATGTATACAAAAGTGGCGCTGATTTTATACACAATTCAAGGACCCACAGTTCATTCAAAACAATTAGGTATCGTTCATTTCTAGCCTTCTTTCTTAATTGCCTTTTCCAGTTCTTTCCCAGGCGAAAATGGTTAAACGAACAAAACATTTAATCAGACAAGACAATTTTCATTTATAAAATAGGTACTTGAGTATTTTGCCAAAAATAATTTGAAAAAAAAAAAAAAAAAAAAAATTAGCCTGACTAGGTCGATAATAAAAAAAATCACAACGCAAAAGGACATGAACCTGAATGACGTAAACATAAGTCGTTTTTTGTTACCAAGGAACTTTTATATTTTTATTCAGCAATAAGCCTTTTGCATGTATAACGCATTTGATTTTGGTTTATTATCTTCGATAATGAACCATTGGAATCGCCCAAAGAAAAAAAAATTTTAACCCCCCCTCAAAATTTGTTGGTTTACGTTTCAAGATACGTAGATTCAGAAAATCGAATAAAAAAAAATCCGTCCGTCCGCCGTACGCCGTCCGAGGCACTTTGCCCAGTTAGCGTTGAGTTAAAATTACGAAATTTGGTTTCTGGGTTTGGACCAGCCCCACAATGATCCACGAAACTTTTCATAACCCTACGTCAAGGGGAAGGGGTTCAAAACGAATTTTGAAATTTTGAAAATTCCATATCTCGAAAAATTCCCATCAAACGGTATGTTTTTTATTTCATATTTAGATAGAGTTTGTTCCGTAGAATTTTTTAAGACCATCCGCAGCTTTGTACGACCAGCCGTTCGTTCACAATGACGGCTCAAAGATTGTGCCTCACAACCCGATCGTGAATCAAACTGTTGAAATACAGGTCCATTTTCATACTAACAAGCTCTTTGGAACATCATATGGCTTAAGTGATGTCGAGTTTGTTGTTCTGAGGTGCGTTTCGTGCTGCGGAAATGAAGGTAATTTCGAATGTTTGTTAGTAGGTACTTCTTTTATAGAAAAATTATTACCGACGTATATATCGAATTGTATCGTATTAATTAATCATAATTAATAATAATTATTATTAATAATAAATACGAATTATCAATTACTAACAATAAATTATAATAAGTTTCAGTAGGTACTTGATGATGCTAAAAACAAAAACATTGATGTATACAAAAGTGGCGCTGATTTTATACACAATTCAAGGACCCACAGTTTATTCAAAACAATTAGGTATCGTTCATTTCTAGCCTTCTTTCTTAATTGCCTTTTCCAGTTCTTTCCCAGGCGAAAATGGTTAAACGAACAAAACATTTAATCAGACAAGACAATTTTCATTTATAAAATAGGTACTTGAGTATTTTGCCAAAAATAATTTGAAAAAAAAAAAAAAAAAATTAGCCTGACTAGGTCGATAATAAAAAAAATCACAACGCAAAAGGACATGAACCTGAATGACGTAAACATAAGTCGTTTTTTGTTACCAAGGAACTTTTATATTTTTATTCAGCAATAAGCCTTTTGCATGTATAACGCATTTGATTTTGGTTTATTATCTTCGATAATGAACCATTGGAATCGCCCAAAGAAAAAAAAATTTTAACCCCCCCTCAAAATTTGTTGGTTTACGTTTCAAGATACGTAGATTCAGAAAATCGAATAAAAAAAAATCCGTCCGTCCGCCGTACGCCGTCCGCCGTCCGCCGTCCGCGCCACTTTGCCCAGTTAGCGTTGAGTTAAAATTACGAAATTTTTTTTATGGGTTTCGACCAACCCCACAATGGTCCTCGAAACTTTTCATAACCCTAGGTCAAGGGGAAGGGGTTCAAAACGAATTTTGAAATTTTGAAAATTTCATATCTCGAAAAATTCATATGGAACGGTATGTTTTTTATTTCATATTTAGATAGAGTTTGTTCCGTAGAATTTTTTAAGACCATCCGCAGCTTTGTACGACCAGCCGTTCGTTCACAATGAGGGCTCAAAGATTGTGCCTCACAACCCGATCGTGAATCAAACTGTTGAAATACAGGTCCATTTTCATACTAAAAGCTCTTTGGAACATCATATGGCTTAAGTGATGTCGAGTTTGTTGTTCTGAGGTGCGTTTCGTGCTACGGAAATGAAGGTAATTTCGAATGTTTGTTGGTAGGTACTTCTTTTATAGAAAAATTATTACCGACGTAGTATTAAAAACCCCAGAATTATATCGTATTAATTAATCATAATTAATAATAATTATTATTATTAATAAATACGAATTATTAATACCTAACAATAAATTATAATAATTTTCAGTAGTTTAAAAATAGGTCAGAACTGGATCACAATGCAATATTCACTCGGTTTCTTGTCTGTAAAATTTTTTAAATAATACCTATTTGTTTAAACAAATTAAATTTTGATGATGAGCTAGATACTTGAAATTTTAAATATAGGTCAGAAATGGATGACATTTCAATATTCACTCGGTTTGTATGACATGGTATGAGTATGGTATGGTAGGTATATTATTGTATGTATGATTTGGTATATTACAGTATGGTATGACAGGAAAGAAATTCGTATGGTATGATATGAGTACGGTGAGAATATGGTATGGTGCCGATTTGCAACACAGTCTGGTATAGACAGAAGGGTGATCTGCACAAGGAAGATAATAAACCGTTGTGTCAAGAATTTGCAGAGTTTTGTACTGAACTCATCAGGAACACTTTCAGTATAAAACTTCACTTCACTAAAAAAACTTATGAAAGATGACGACGGACGACAACTGACAATACAAACAGAGGCCAGATTACTTGAGACGTTTGAAGAGAGACGGGTGTTTTTGGAAAAACCATCGATACTATCGGAAACCAAAACTATCAATAGTTCAACACCACTACTAAGCATCCAGGGAGAATTACCAGCTGGGGACCGAATTTTTGGTTGAACTAATTGCATGAACACATCCGTTCCTAGCAGAAGATCAATATTTGCAGATTTATTGAATTGGATCAGGGTCTATCAGGGGGTGATGTGAAGCTCTGCAGTGGCAGCGTCGAGCTGAAGGGCATCCTTGAGACGGGTGGCGATGCAAAAAGCAGTTTGCACACACTGTGGACTGCTGTACAAGATCTATTCTCTCTTGCAGGGAACGGTTCTTGAACGCTTCACAGTAATAAAGAAAGTGTAACGGCGTAAAACGTAAAAGCGTAAAGCCTTCTGATTGGCTACCGGCTAGTTGATGGGCGGGGAAGCGTCTACGCCGAGTTCTTACGCGAGCGTACTAAAAACGTCGATTACGCGACCATGTGAACCCAGCTTGAGCCCCCACAAAAATGGCACCGCAGCACAGATGGTCGATTTCTGGACCATGCGGCAGTAGGTAGATGTAACCTCTCCTGCAAGTCAGGAATGAATCTCTCGGCACTCGCGGACAATATTTCCGGGTTTCACGGCACCATTGAAAACCTCTAGGATTCGGGAACAAATAGAACTACGACGTTTTTCGATGACTTGATCTATTTTTACATAAAAACGTTTTGAACTAGGCACAGAACAATGAAAAACCTAAATAGCACCACATGAACGAATTGAACAACGGTTATCACTCATATCAATAACAGTCCATCCAAGCATGGATGCTATAACATTATACAACAGTGTAGTGGAGCAGGCGTGACATGTTAGGCGGAAGAACAAGGAACTAACAGTAATCCTATGAGGCACAAGGCCGAACATTGTAGATGGAAGAACAAGGAACTAATTCTATGAGGCATAAGGCCGAACAATAATTATCAATTATTATAAAAAATTATTCATGAACATTAATAATAACAACAATAATAATTTTCACTACTTGATTTTCAAGTCCCCGATGAACTAGGGATTTGAAGATTTGAATATGAAGTCAGAACCGGATGAAAATGCAATATTTACTCGATTTCTTGTCATTAAAATTGTTTAAACAATACCTATTCATTCAAACAAATTGAATTTGGATGTTGAGCTAGAGCCTTGAAATTTTAAACATGGGTCGCAGATGGATGACAATGCAATATTCAATCGGTTTCATGACTGTAAAATTGTTTAAAATTGTTTAAACAATACCTATTCATTGAAACAAATTAAATTTGGATGTTAACTAGCGACGTGAAATTTTAATCATGGGTTGAGGATTGATTACAATGCAATATTCACTCGGTTTCCTGACTGTGTAATTGTTTGAACAATACCTATTTCTTTAAACAAATTAAATTTGCGTGTTGAGCTAGAGTTTCATCTATCATTTCGTTACTTGATAATGAACCTTTCCGACAAGATTTTCTGAATCTACGTATCTTGAAACGTAAAGAAACAAATTTTGAGGGGGAATATAAAATTTTTTTCTTTGGTCGACTCCAATGGTTCGAAGATAATAAAAGAAAAGTGACCCGGAAATTGCCGGCCCAATTTTATCATGGATGGCTGTTTTCGAGGGTGCTGAATCCGAATCCGTTGTCCGTTTTTTTCGATTGGGCGGTTTTTTCGATTTTTCGACGTTTCTATGATTTTTTACTACAACTTTACGATGTAACTTATTTTCCTGGTCAACACAAATTCGTTCAAAAAAAATTATAATGGGGCGAGATTTGTAGGAAATTTCATGCTGAATCCAAATATGATCCCAATTTCATTTTCACATTAAATAAATACAAGTTTTATCCAAACCCTCTAAATCTCCAAAAACTTACTGAAAAACCGTAAACATAGAGTTTTTTGCCTAATTTTCACTTACATTTTGGTTTATTATCTTCGATAATGAACCATTGGAATCGCCCAAAGAAAAAAAAATTTTAACCCCCCCTCAAAATTTGTTGGTTTACGTTTCAAGATACGTAGATTCAGAAAATCGAATGAAAAAAACTCTGCAAATTCTTGACACAACGGTTCATTATCTTCTTTGTACAGATCACCCTTCTGTCTAGATCACTAGGTCTAAATGTCTAGATCCTAAATGTTAGATTAATTATTATTATGAATTATCACTAATTATTAATAATTTTATCAAGTACCTAGTGAAAATTATTATAATTTATTGTTAGGTATTAATCATTCGTATTTATTATTAATAATAATTATTATTAATTATGATTAATTAAAACGATATAATTCTGGGATTTTTAATACTACGTCGGTAATAATTTTTCTATAAGAGAAGTAACTACCAACAAACATTCGAAAATACCTTCATTTCCGTAGCACGAAACGCACCTCAGAACAACAAACTCGACATCACTTAAGCCATATGATGTTCCAAAGAGCTTGTTAGTATGAAAATGGACCTGTATTTCAACAGTTTGAGTCACGATCGTGTTGTGAGGCACAATCTTTGAGCCGTCATTGTGAACGAACGGCTGGTCGTACAGAAATGCGAATGGTCTTAAAAAATTCTACGGAACAAACTCTATCTAAATATGAAATAAAAAACATACCGCTCCATATGAATTTTTCGAGATATGAAATTTTCAAAATTTCAAAATTCGTTTTGAACCCCTTCCCCTTGACCTAGGGTTATGAAAAGTTTCGAGGACCATTGTGGGGTTGGTCGAAACCCATAAAAAAAAATTTCGTAATTTTAACTCAACGCTAACTGGGCAAAGTGGCGCGGACGGCGTACGGTGGACGGCGTACGGCGTACGGCGGACGGACGGATTTTTCTTAATTCGATTTTCTGAATCTACGTATCTTGAAACGTAAACCAACAAATTTTGAGGGGGGGTTAACTCTGCAAATTCTTGACACAACGGTTCATTATCTTCTTTGTACAGATCACCCTTCTCTAGATCACTAGGTCTAAATGTCTAGATCCTAATTGTTAGATTAATTATTATTATCAATTATCACTAATTATTAACAATTTTATCAAGTACCTACTGAAAATTATTATAATTTATTGTTAGGTATTAATAATTCGTATTAATTATTAATAATAATTATTATTAATTATGATTAATTATTACGATATAATTCTGGGGTTTTTAATACTACGTCGGTAATAATTTTTCTATAAAAGAAGTACCTACCAACAAACGTTCGAAATTACCTTCATT